>OMNM01014556.1:4473-16632 GCA_900302745.1 Parablennius parvicornis | reverse complement strand
GGTGATGGTGAAATGTGATTGGTTAAAAGCTTAATATGGAAATACTCGTCTGGAGCAGCGCGGCCAGGAGAGAAGCTATGAGAGGAAGCAGACAGACCGTTTGGAATTATTTGATATGTATTCATAGGGAAAATATGATAATTAAAAAAGGATGTGATTCAAATATTTTTCTGAGGCCACTGTATCTCACAAATAAATATTTTTCTCAAAGTGTTTCAAATGAAACCCTCCAAGGTTCTTACCAGTTTATTTGTTTTTTTTTTAATGGAAATGATAAAGATTGTAACCCAAAACTAACAAACTAAGGGGTGAAAATGTGAGCGTGCAGCGACAGCATGAGCGTCGGTTTAAAGAGTGTTCAGCACCTTTATGGAATGACTTCAGGCAGGTAAAACTTAAAACACTCGATGAGTGACAATTAGCTTCACAATGTAAAGTTAAAAATTCACTAGCAGCTACATTTAGAGCTAATATTTAAATGTCAGGAGGGCAACTGGAATTCCTCACATTCCCAAAAACTGAGCTACATCCTGAAGCAAATTGTTTTCTGAGGTTGTTTTTATCAAGGTAAACATATTCACAACACATTTAGAGCGGCAGAAAATCCCACTCAGGCCGCAGTTACATGACAATGTTTCAAGTGAAAACGCATCGGTTTTTGAGTTTCTGTTTCAGAACAGTTTCACGCTTATGCGTTTTGAAAACGATGTAGTTAACATGCCAGGCCACTAGTGGGTGCCGTTGTTTGTTTTTGGAGTGACACCACACACACGCATGCAGAGAACAATACGCTGTAAACGTGAACAGTGGGAGAACAACACGGACTGGGAGTCATGACACTGGAGGCAAACGTTGCTATTGTCTTGTCTTTTAAAATGAACATGTTGCACATTAGCAGCATTCCAGGAATGTTGTGTTTCCATTGAGCATTTTCAAAAAGTTATTTTTTCAGTGGCTCTGAGCGCCATTGTCATGGAAACGGACCCCCAAAACTAGGGGTGGAAATTAAATACGATTTTCCCGGTTCAGATTCCATTTTTGATTCTGCGTAACGATTCAGATCGTTATCGGTTCTCATTTGGAAATAGAACCTGCAGTATGAACAGTAGAGGATGTGCTCACGTTGCCGCTTCTGAAAACGAGACGTTCATTCAGAGTGAGCGCATGCTGCGTGTCCAAATTGGAGGTATTTCCTCCCTTTGCTGAAATATCCACTTTGCTAGTATTGCAAGTCGCCCAGCTGTCGTCCTTTCTCCTTAAATAGAACCAAACTTTGGAGTGTTTGCAAAATTGCCAAACAAATTCTAAGAAATGAAACTCTGGGTTCTCGATTCCCTCCTCTACCCAACACACTTCAAAGGTTCTGTGTTTTGACATGAAAATGTGGCCTGAGACTCTGATCAGTGTGTGAATCTTTGTTTTCCAGCACTGAGAGCGGACGGACTAAAGAAGGACGATTCTTTCCACGGCAGTGACTCAGAGCTCCAGACCCGACGGTCCGACGACCTGCGCTTCACCTCCTCCCTCTTCCTCCGACTCTCCAGCAAGATAAAGGACAGGAAGGCCGCGGACTCCGGTCCGCAGAGGTAAACGACCTTGACCACGGGGGGACTTTGTTTCTTTGTAGTTTAGGCAGTAACAATGTCCTGGGTGGACGCTCCGTCCCGGTTTGGCATGCGGGACATGATGTCATCACGGCGACATCATGTTCAGTCTGTTGGTCTGTTTTTGTTGCAGAATTACACTGATACATCAGATTTGTTGCAACAACATCCCGTTAACTGTTTTTAAAGCCCGAGTTCCACACTTGAGTCTCTCTAATCTTTTGTTTTCCTACGTTTAGTCAAGCAGCGAGCGAAGTGCTGATCCTTCGTCTGCATGCTTCAACCTGTGATCGCTCCCTGCTTCAGATCCTGGTATAAACATGAACGGAACGTAGTCGGGTGTCGATCAGTGTAACTTTCATAAATAATATCTGGATACACACGACACACCTTTTTTTAAATGCGCCAATTTGGTTTCATGTTTCGTTTTTAAATGACACTTCTGTGAAACTTTAACCAGAAGTCACATTAACTGAATATTTTCCGAATAGTTTTGACCAATAACAGAAAAAAATGTGAAGTCTTTTAATCATTTCGACAGAGTAACAAACATTTGCAATTGTCACAAAGAGCAAATTACACTTTTAAAGCTGCTTTTAATCCCTTCTAATTCTCCAGTCTCCAATGTGACTACATGGATGCATCATCTGGAACAGCCTCTTTGATTTAGAGTCACTAACATCTTAATTTGGAAGCGTTATTTGGTCTTAACGGATTAAATTCAGTTTGTTTTAATCTGCAGTTTGTGTTTATAATGGTTTCATGTCAACTGAAGTGACATGTTGGCAAATTTGGGCAAAAAGTAACATAATATTGTCACATAAAAATAAGATATGTTGATGTTTTTAAGTGTTTGGGAAAGATTTTAAATATCCTATTATCCGATTGTGTCAAAACCAGCCAACAAGGCTCCATTTGCTTCATTTTTATCAGTAATTGTTTAATTTTGTGAAACGATAGACATTGTCATCACATATACTCTGCACCACAACAAAGAAAAGCCTTCAAAGTTTAAATTTAAAGGTTATTTTACCAGTCAGTCCAACTCAAGAAAAGTTTTGCAGCATCTCCAGTATCCCAGCTTGGGTCTCTGTGTCGTGTTGTGTTGTGTTTTTCGAAAGTTTTAGATTTTAGAAATTTGTGCGAAAATCCTTTTTTTGTTTTTTGTTTTTGTTTTTTCAGAATTTGGTTTTAAAAATGTGGTTTGGTTGGACCGGAGCCTCTTACAGGTCGGGTTTGGCCCACAAGCCAACACCCCGTTTCTAATGCAAAACTGAACATGACAACTTTTAATGAAGGCAGAAACAGAAAAGCAGTTTCTCCAAAACAAACAAACGTGCTTGTCAAAGAAATTTTATTTGATTCTGTTGCCAAACATCAATCAAACTGTCCAACGTGTGAAATTCAGAAGTGTGGAGCCACTATGGGCAGCTCTCAGTTCTCCTCCAACCAGGAAGAACAATTCTTACTATTAATGTGTCATTGACTCTCACAAATCATTTACCTGCGGTCGTACAGTGACACTTCCTGGAGCTGTTGCCATGACTACACCAGGCAATGATTAATTTTTTTTTCGCAGGAATTCAAAGTGATATGATAATAGATGTTTACAATAATCTTACTGAGAGAAGAGTGTGTGTTGCATAAGTCTTCTGAAGCGCGCGCGTGTGTGTGTGTGTGTGTGTGTGTGTGATCGTCCAAAGATCAGGATCAGCTCGTCCATGCAGGTTATTAAACAGGCTTTATTGGTTCAAGCCAAGACACACCTATCCACCATGTGAAATCAAGTCAGTCCACCCGGACCTAATATGGTGGCGTTGCGCTGAGTTTGCAATGTTTTTCATGCCCGTGCATCTGAAGCTCATATTTAATTAAAAGAAAAAAGGCTTTGTTAAGGCTTGAATGGTTGTGAGGCGTAACTTCATCAGTACACATGTGATGGTGGGAAAGCCGTTTAGAGGAGAGCAGGACAGAGGAGAGGAATGTGATCGGGCCTGTCAATCGGCATTTCAGTGGCCACTCTTACAGGTTCAATCCTTCAACTGTTTCTCACAAAAACATTACAGTAGAGTAGATACGTCTGAAAGTAGATATCACACTTGTGGAAGTTTGATTTCAGCGAAAATTCTATAATGTTAACCATCTCAGACATTTTAATCAGAATTTCACTTTTTCTGCTCATCACACAAAAAATTATCTGAAAAAATCTTATAAATCACCAAGAGTAATGAATTATTATTCCTACTGTTTTTATATAGCATTACATAAAGAATAGCTGTTGTACATGTGGTAAAACACTGTATTTGTATTGGAAAGTTGCAGGTACAATTTTCTGCCGCCCCCGTCCACATGTTAAAGTGTCCTTAAGCAAGACACTGAACCTCAAACTGCTCCCATAAGATGGATAGTGCATCTTACATGCGGCAGTTAAATCTATTGGTTTCGGGCAGTGGTGGCCTAGGTGCTGGAATTGGGAGTTTGCAGGTTTGATTCCTGTGGTGGACAAATCACCACTGTAGGTTGACCTTGGCCCATGACCCCCACCACTAGGAATTTCCCAAAGGGGATTGGTAGAGTATGATTAGTTTATTGATATAACACAATAATAATAAAAACTGATTTTGATAAACTTTGTCTTATGGATCAACAAATTCCCCATGATTAATAATGTGCATATGAATATTAACACTAAGTGTTTTCTCTCTTTGCCCTTTTTTTCCAGTGTGACCGAACCACTCCCATCTGAGGGCAAAGACAGTAGATTTCAGGTAAAGATGATCCACATCGTTAAATATATCTTCTGTTTAGGGACTTAACGTGAAGCAGCCACCTGTAAACACATCATAAGAAGTGACATTGTGTACTCTGGTCTGGATGATTATTATTTTAACAGAAGGGACAGGGTGTGTGTGTGCATCTAAGAAATTTCTCACACCGTTTAAAATAACCTGTTCATCAGGCTTTGAATTCTTCAATAGCTCCACCATGGGAACAGAAGCTTTAGAAAAGGAATTTCTCTGTGAATTTTAAGAACTGTTGCTATTGAAGCTCAAAAGCCTCTTCCAAATCATTTTGTGCAACTATGCACAGAATTCACAGAGACATGATGATCTGAGCTCAGATCACTTTAACAATACAGCTAGACATACGTACCTGAAGTGTCATAATACCTATAGGATATTGAATGTGGGATATTGTGCAGTCACATGGACTAAAACTTTAGAAATATTTACCTAATCTCTGTAATTCAGTTGTAAGTGTAAGCTTTTTTTTTTCTCCTCAGGTTAATAGAGGAGTGTTATCCTCACACAGCTCGATAGACAGGACCAGCGTCCATCCATCGTCAGATATTCTACCAAGAGACAAACTGCTCATCCAAGCTCCTGTCAAAGAAAAGGATTCCAGTAAACCTCACGGAATTTCAAATGGTGACCTTCGAACACAAGAGCATCACAGGCTGCACTCCTGTGTATCACGTCCTGGATCCTCCACTGGATCGTTAACTGGAGTTGTGTCAGAGGAAGATATCAAGGAGCATAAACAGCTTGAGAACCGTGCTGATTTGGAGGGACTTTCCGACCACCCTCCCAGCATGTTGTCTTCCACCGTGGTGACGGTTCTCGCCCCTCCCTGGACGGGCCGAATACGACGACCCAAAAAACCAGACGGTGGCTCCGACGCTCAGGGAACATTACAAGATCCTTCAGCAAACCGAGCACACAGTTTCCAGGAAACACTCCAGTATGTTGGGGAGGGCACGTCAGCAGGATCTGCATCTCAAATGAGGAGGCCGCTAATGGGCCTGAGGAGCAAAACTGTGGGCTGGTCCACTAAAGCTGATCCCTCGATGGCAGACTCTCACAGAAAACTTACACAGACCGTCTCACTGGATGTAAACGCTGTGAAGACGGACACAGGAGGCGTCAGCACTTTAACCACCACCCCATCTCCAGCGTCGCCCTTTCTCCTCGACCAAAACGAACACAGGAGTAATCTGCAAGCTAACCAAGCACGACTGTCGGCTTTAAGCTCAAAACCAACAACCAGCAGTTTACTTTTGTCTTTAAGAAGATTCAATTCCAATGGCAGGAACTCAAACACTGCTACCACAACCCTGTCCAACGTCAGCAGTTCTCCTTCCGAGCAGCACAGAAAACTTTTCTCCACACAGAGCTTTCTCAACAAAAATGAGCAGGAGAGGCCAAAGCCAATGCTTTCACCAACGGCCCTTTCTTACAGGGCAACTGAAACTGGACCAGTCCGTTCACCTGTGTCCGCCAATCAGAGAGAACCTAACAAATCTGACACACTCTTCTTCTCAACTCCACCAACAAACAGGGAGTCAGATAACACAACCATGAATAAGACCCAGTCCTGTCAGACATTTCTGAGTAAAGGGCAACCAAATTACAAGGCTTTAGATAAAAGTGCAAACCTACTGTCAGCGCCCAGGCAACCGTCCTACGATCTGTCCCCCAATCAAAAGCCTCCCTCAGTCCCGAGAGCCACACTCACATCCACTTCCTGGTGGAAACAAGTCACCCAAGAAGGTAATTCTTCTTTCACCCGCAACAATCCAACCAATATCAAAGACAAGCCAAATAACACACCCTTAACACCCCCCCACGATAATCGTGGTTTGGGCTCCATGAGTCCAACTGACAACAGAAGATTCAGTCAGATCCACAATAACAGAGACAACAATAACACCACAGAGTCTGTTTTCAGGAGTAACATGAAGACACAGGGAGGAGCTGCCAACCTCAAACAAAGCAACGCTGAAAATTCAAATGACCAGGAATTGGGTTTCCTCGTCATGCAGCAATATGGTTCAAATCTGAACAACAGAGAACTGCAAAAGACTTACAGCATCCCTTGTGTTTCATTCATTCCTAAAATGAGCAGAGCTTCCTCTCTAACCATATTGACTCACTTGAAAGATTCCAACCAGCATGATGCAAGTAATAGTTCAGCTGAATTACCACCCCCTCTGCGAAGTCCCAGGAGCCCAAATACACCCACGTTGAACAATAATCATCGTCCACCCAAATCCAACAGCCCCGTCGCATCTCACATGGACTCACAGCAGTTCATGAGATCATCTCTTTCTCCTGATTTCACCTCAACCACTTCTAGCCTCTCACCTGCTTCCAATCCTAAAAGCACTTTCTCCTTCTATCCAGTCTCTTCTCAGCCCAATGTTCAATATTCTTCTTCCCAAACACCAAAGTTGACAGACAAAGTCACGACCACTGAAAGAAACTATGCCTTCATTCCCAAACCTTTCCAGTCTAAATCTGTGTCCAGCCTGATGCCGACAGTCGGTTCTTTCTCCAAAACAAACTATAACTCCACATCCCCCACTTCTGGCATATCTTCACCCCCCACCACTAGACATCCTGTTGCTACCAGTCCATCCCTTCTCAGTCCCCCCGTCACTCCTGCAAGCACACCCTCCCCCACCCTGTCCACTTCCATCTCCTCTCTGCTAACCCCTCCTGCAACCCCAAACACTACCAATGCCACCAGCCCCAAAGAGAGTCGAACATTTTCCAACAGCCTGGAAAGAGACTCCAAAAAGGAGCGAGCAGGGGCAAAGAGGGCAAGGAGAGTAACGTGGGATGAGTCCGTGGATCTGCAGTGCTCTGAGTCCACCAAAATGGAGAAGCGAGATACATCTCCAGTTCCAGTTATTCCTCCATCGCCATCCAGGCCCCCGCGCAGTACAACGTCCATTTTTTCCTTCCTTCGATCAGGAAGTCCAACATGCAGCCCCGATACACCCAACACATCCAGCACACTGCCTGGAAAAGGAGGAAAGTATAGATCACTGTCTTCCGACTCAGTTGATTCGGCATCCAGGGAGCGTGAGAAAAGCAAGCAGAGAAATGGAGAGGCTGCAACTTTTGAACAAGAGAAACTGGGCTTGACCACACAAATGCAGGAACGGACACTATCAGTAGAGTCTGGCACGGCTCAGTGTCATTCTGCTCCCCTCTCCCTCCCACCTGACTTTTCAAGAAATTATAAGCTTCGTTATAGCTCCCCACCATACTCCACACTCATGTCAAGCAGGCTTGCACAAGGAGAAACTAAACCTATAACACCGAGGTCGCCCCTGTTTCCACAACTGAGTCAGTCACAGTATAGTCTTACCTCAAAAACTGACAAGACCTTACCATCCCCAAAACCCTCTCTCTCCCCTACAAAGGCCTTCCAGCTCATACCGTTACCTTTCCAAAAGCAAACCAGCACAGCAGACAGCTCAAAGTGCGATGAAGTCAACAACAATCATGACAGGAATATCATCCATACCCCTCCAAATAGCCAGCTTCAGCTAGTCAACAACAGAGTTAACTTTGGATCACAGTCTCTGCAGGGTGATAGATCATCCCACTCCTCGTTTGTCACCGAGACGCTGATCTACAGCATCAAACCTAAAGTGGATTCAGCTCCAGCTGCCGTGAAGAGCACCACACCAAAAACGTTGCAACACTCTGCCCACACGCCCGTTTCTGTAGAGACCAAGTTAAGTCTACATTCACACACAGGGCAGAGTCGAGCAGCAGCAGCGGAACCTCGCGGTCGATCGGATCAGAGCTCCAGTGGCAGCAGCTCGACCGACAGTCAGTCCCAGGGCGGCAGGAGAATGAAAGACAGTGTTCTGGGTAAAAGCAGATTTTTCTCAGTGGATGTTAGAAATGAACAAAGCCCAAAGAAAAGCCGCTTTGCACTAAAGAAAAGTGTCAGCACACCAAATGCCACTTTAACGAGATCAGAGTCGGAGAGGGTCAGCAAAAGTAGTAACAAAATGGATCAGGTCCTCAACAAACTGAGACAAAAATTCAGCACAAAGCGACAGGATGATGATCAGTCCTTCCCGTGGAAATGGAGACGAGGCTCCCAAACACCATCGGTCAGTAGCGACGTCAGCAACCTCAGTGATAACAGTGTGGAGAGCGCCAAAACTCTTGAGGAACGAGTGCAGGAGAAAGAGTCCATCTGCGACGGTGCAGCTAAGAAGAACGTAGTTGATGCGGACAGATGGACACAAAACAGATACACAATCATACCTTCCTCCACTGTAGGAAGAACAGGATCAAGAAATCAGTTCTCTGGATGGTCAGAAATATCAGCTTCGAGAACTGACCCACAAGAGCCGAATGCTTGTTTGGAAAACACATCTGAAAGTCAAGTTCAGCTCAGAGTCCACAGCCCAACAGTTCTTCAGTTTGACTTGTACCAAGATACCAGCACAGATTATAAAACACCAAACCAGCTCGTCCCTTGTCGAGATCCCAGTCCTTGTAGGAGCCCAAACGCGTCTGGCATTTATCCAATTCAGTTCAGAAAGTCAACGCCCAGCCCGAGGAGTCCCTTCTCCCCGTTCGCCTCTCTTTCTCCTGTATCCCCTTTTCCTGCACCAGATCCAGCTGACGACAACGTCTTCTACAGCCCCAAGCTGCAGCGCCGCAGGGACACCCAGTCCCCATGTGAACCAGGTGAGGCAATGAGCCTCGGAGCGACGAGGAAAAGCCGGGCATCCACAGGTCCCCCGAGTATCAGTCCAGGACGGGATAACGAAGGGTTGGCATCTTCATATGCCGATTTAAAGTATGGCATCGAGCCTGGGAAGTCCTTCTCTGTCAGCTCAGTTCTCTCTAGTCGACCCTCAGGACCTGGACGGATTTCCACTGGATCCAGGTTCATGAGCGTGGGTGACCTTTCTCACTCTTCCTTGTCCTATGGAGATAACAGTGGAAGCTTAGATCTGTGGCCCGCCCCCCCTGAAGGAGCTTCAGATTCTGGTGGCCAGCCTGCTAAACCACTTCATTTGTGGTATTTGGCCAACGATCCGAGCAAATTCAGGTCTAGATCTCTTCCTCGATCACTGACCAAGTGTTTGGCCAACTGGAGCTCTGAAGGCACCCCTCCTCAGCCTCTAACTGACACAGTCATGAAACCGGCTCACCGCCACAACTCAAACGTGGACATTTGCAACTTCACATGGGAGGCAGAGGGTCCTCCAACCCCTCCTCCAACCCCTCCCATGTCACCTGTGTCCAGACGCATGTCCAAACCTCCCAGCCTCTCCTCTCCCACTTTCCCCGGCATGTTGGGGGCACACCAGGTGGACCGAGCACAGGCCCGATCCCGGGGATACATGTCCAGTCTCAGCACCTTCGAGGAATCTTCAGACAGCAACTCCGACACGACCACAGATGACGAATATTACTTAGAAGCAGACGAAACTGGAGAGAAGGAAACAGAACTGTAACAACTTCTCTCAAAGTCTCTGCAATCGCACAGTAAACGTAAATCCAAGAGAGATGGACTCTTAACTTTTTAATTGCAAGGAGGTGACTTGAGATCAATAGGTTGTCTGCATGATTTGCTTTTGAAAGTGGTACCTGCAGTTTGGAGCACGGTAGGAGGAAGCTTGCATGATTTCGTCAGCATGGGTTTGAATACGTTTTAGGTGAGTACAGTGTGCTGTTTATGAGGATGGATCTGCAGTCTGTGGATACTAATAACTTGTGTAATGTTTATTCTTTGGACCAGTGGTTTTGAAAGTGTGGGTAGGGGGCCCTCCCTGAGAGACCGTTTACATGATAACAGTGCTCAGAGCCACTGAAAACACAACTTTTTGATAAGCTGTCACTGCACATGCACACCACAGCTGTAGTAAATATTTTTCTGCACATGTGCCAGTACATGGACAATAACAACAACGGCAGCCTTCCAAAGTGGCACAACTCCCACCATGGAAACTGACATTTTAAAAATGTTGTCATGTAAATGCATAACATTTCTGAAATGAAAACGCAAAAACAATGCACTCCTGATCCAATATTTTCAAAGAAGAAATAATGGTGGGGTTGGGGTGGGGAGGCTCGTCCCTCCACACTTTGTAAATCTCCGGTTTGGGCAGTCGCATGGCATCAGTGAGGTTCATATCTGTGTGGATGTTTTAATGAACAAATAGTCTGTAAGTTTAGGCTGTAAGTCCTATCTTTAGGTTTGCATTTCATCATTCTGGTTTACGTGCTCTCGTTTATATTTCATCATCTTCTGCAGTTGAATATTTGACATCAAATATAAAAATGTATTTTCTAAGAAAGTTATTTTGGGCAGCGTTGCTTTGAAAAGTGTTTTTTTTTTTTTTTAAATCTGGGATGAGATCTAATATGATTGCCATTTGTTATTAAAGTGCTCTGTACAGTGCCTGCTCTTATTTGCACAGTGAGAATCTAAAGTCTTATTATGTCTATTTTATAAATAAATGTATTATTTCTAACAAGGAGCTCGTGTTTGGGTCACATTTGTTGGTCTGGCTGAGTCATAACCTCGGTGGTTTCTCAGGCTCTTTTCAGACGGGCGTTTCTCATCAATATTTACACGCCTCAATAAGTGAAAAGGTATTTTGATGATGTGACGGTGTACCTGCGGTCACATTCCACTTCACCAAGACTTTCAATGACCAAGCCATGCACATGCACATGCACATGTCACCTGGCTTTTCTTAATGCTGCTTTAAATAGCACCAGAATGAGGCGGGGCCGTTCCAACAGTCACATTTATTGAATGGGCGTTCTCTTTCTGTCATTAGTTGTGATGACAGGATCAAAGAGTAAATGATTAGCTCTTAAAATCATTTTGTTGACATTTTCTCTCCTCCTGTCTCTACGCGCCGTGAAGAATGTTCCCAGGCAGAAGGCTGCTTCAGATTATTGCTCATGATCTCATCAGGGGAAGGCACGGCTGCCTCACATCGTGTGTCATCGCCTTGAAAACCCGTCGTCTTTTCCATCTTATGTCATACGGAGAGAATCACACAGCGGCGGCGGTGAAACACTCGTTCCAGGCTGGTAACGCAGACTCCGCACACCTGGATGACGAAGAGACAGAAACCTTGTCTGTCACAGCCTCAATTCAATTTAGTTTCTATAGAACCTTTACAGAGGAAAACAAACAATTCCACCTGAGCAGGCATACACAGTGGGGATTTTCTTTTTTAAAAACTCCCTTTTAACAGGAAGAAACTATTCAATTCTATTTCAACTTAACTGAATTGATGTTGTCTGCATCCTTTAGAGTATAAAAGTGGTGCCAATTCAGGTTCCACATACTGACCAATTTCATCTCGAGTGGGCCAGACCAGTAATACAACGCAATGATGACCTTGAAATTTAAACTTTTAAGTTTTTCTTTAAGAGTATACATGGTGAAACTGTCTATATTTTGAGAAAAAACTAATAATAATTTCTGAAAATCACTGGGTGTTTTTACAAACTCACCCTGACAGTTTCATTTTAAGGCGAATAGTTTGGATGGCAGCATCAGTCTGAGTGTTGTGTCCGAAACTTTCATTTCTTTTTCTTTTTCGTTTCTTTTTTGTACAATGTTCTTATGTTTTACCCTCCTGCTTTATCACAGAGTTGTGTGGCTGCAGGCGGTGCAGGATTGGCTTTCACCAAACAATAAACAAAGCCTTTCTTTTCTTTTCTTCCTCTGCACTGGGAACGGCCACGGTGGCATCAAACAGGCCGAAGAG
>OMNM01014555.1:2967-18636 GCA_900302745.1 Parablennius parvicornis | reverse complement strand
CAAAGAAAATGAATTAAAATGTCTGAATATAAAGAAATCTTTAGGTGTGCGGGCAAGAAATCCACAGTCAAACTGAATAAGGTTTCTCGTTCAGTAAAGAGGACTTTAATAAAATGGAAAGTTTAAAACATTTTTATCTGATTGTTGATGTTGATCCTATTTCTTAATTGTTCAAGGTAAAGGTTAAACGCAGAAAGGTTCAATGGTTTAAACTAAAATTTGCATCACTTCCTAAAATGTCTGTTAGAGAAATCTTGTTTTGTCTCATAAAGATTGATGTTTAATTTGCAGTCTGTGTTCAAGGAAGACCTGTGTCAGTCCTTTTGGAACCTTTGTGCTGCTTTTGGTGGCCTTCAATGCAGACTCAAAACAATTCAGTCTTTAAGAAGACGCTGTCTGACTTCAAAGTTCGACAAACTCCTGGACAATCATGCAAAGGTTGAACTGTGACTTTGTCTCTTTTTGCAAGAATCATGTAATAAAATTATCTTTAACTTTTTCAAATCGCTCTCAGTCTTATTCCTGTGTATTCTGTCTCCTGAGGTTTTTTACCAGGAAATTCTCCTGACAATGTCACTGATCAATCAACTTTATTTAATTTTTTTATTTGTAAAGCGCTTAATCACATCAGCAGTGATTTCAAAGTGCTTTAACACAAAGAGAAGACACAGTGGCCAGGAAACATTCCCTCATGAGGAGAAAAATTGTCAAAACTCCCAATTCAGGAGGAAACCATGTGACGGACCCAAGACTCTGGAAAGGCGGCCACCAGTCTTGACCGGTTGGGTGAAATAACGAGAGATAGGACAGGAAGAGGAGAAGAAAGAGAAGAAAAGAGAGAGAGAGAGAGAGTGGCAGACAGGTCAATAGAGTCGACATGAGACTCTGACAGTGATCAGTCGACTAAACAATAAACAGTGAAGCTCACCGGCCGAAAAAGCTATGAAAGCAAAAAAAAAACGACAAACAAGTGCCTAACTTTGCTATAACAGTTGAAACAGTTAAAATAGTAACAATAAGTAACATGGTTCAGTAACGAAAACGAAAACCTTTAATAGGCAAAACAATTAAAATAGCTAAAGGAGCTGTAATAGTTAGAACAGGTCCTAAAAGGCCTAAAACTGCAAAAAAAAAAAAGTAAAATGGCTAAATCAACTGAAATTGTTAAAATAGCTAAAATTTTTAAAAAATTAAGCTAAAATGTCTAAAACTGGTAAAACAGCAACATTGTAAAAATAGTTATAATGGCCAAAAGAACTAAAGTGCGAGTCAATACCTAAAAGAGCTAAAAAAAAATATAGACACACGCATAAGAAGAAGATAAAATGTTACCACAGCACGGCGAGCTTCTTCTCGGAGACGGTGGCGGAGGCGCTGGTGAAGTTCTTCAGCCTCATGGCGTACCTGCAGACGAGAGAAACTCGTCAAGTGCTCACATCTCCACAGATCAACGAGAACAAAACCGAAATGCGTTTAACTCATTCTCTCTACAGAAAAAGAAACAGTGTGCAATCCACGTGTGGACTTAAAAACAAAGATCTGACACCACATCTAATACAGATCCAATACCAATTCAAAAATGATTCACTATCAATTGAATAGTGATCCAATATCAATCTAATACAGATTGGATACCTATCTAATACCAAACAGATATCAATCCAATTCCAGTCGGACATCGATCCAATACTAACTGATACAGATCCAAATCAATCTGATACCGATCTGATACTGATCCAAAAGAACTACAGATTTCCCCCAAGGATTGACAAAGTACTTCTGATTCAGATGCAAAAACGATTCAATGCCAAACTCATATGAATCCAATATTAATCAAATACCAATCCAATATCTATCCAATACCAATTCGATACAGATCAAGCACCAAACTGATACCAACTAAATTCCAAGTAACACCAATGTTGGAATGACTGACAGATCTGAAACTGATACAGATCCCATATTGACCTGACATGACCCAATGAGCCGATACCGATTCAATACCGATCCAAAACCAGGCAACACCGAATCAAGTAAAACTGATACTAATCAGGTACCATATATAACATAATATTTTGTAACCGATTTGGATCTAATACGCTACAATGGATGCACTGGTGCACCAAAATCACGTTAACATTTTCTATTTGTGGAAAATGGTCCATATGAATCAATCAGAACGTTGAATGGCCTTTTGTGTTATGTTGCTCGAAAAAGGAGAAAGTTGCATGATCGCTGCCTCCTGGTGGACAAACGGAGGATTGACAGATAACGATTCCAAAAGTGTGACAATTAAAATGTGACATCTTATTGTGAAACCTGAATGTTTTGTAGATAGTTGTGAGTAGTCGTACAAAGAACACCTTTAGAGGAAGAAGAAGAAGACGAGAAGTAAAGGTTCTGCATAGTCTAAACCTTTGCGAAATTACATCCACATTTTCTGTATTTTAATATTCTCTCAACATTGATCTTTTGAACAAAGGTCGATCGTCAAAGACAGACACAATTTGAAGCATTAACAAAAGATAGGTATCTACTTTGGTTATTTAATAAAAACTCCAGTCAGGGTCAGTGACCTGATCTGCACGTCATGGAGGCGTTGATGAGTCAAAGTGCAGGAAGACAAGTTCCACTTTAACACTTTATTGATTCCTGAAGGGAAACTCTTGTCTTCTGCTCTGCAGCAACACATAAAGTCCAGCAGCTCCGGGAGCGTCTCCATTCAAACACACGACAGTAGGACGGACGAGAGAACACGGACAGATCACTACAGTTAAAAGACTTTAGTCCTGTGACTTCTGTCAGCTCCCAGACGCCATTGCTGTTTATTTTTCACAGTTTTAAAGTTGCGAAGAACTGCAAAGAAATGCCATTTAAAGTGCTGACAGAAATAGACCTTTTCATTTTGAAAGAAGTTTAGTTTAAAAAAAAAAAAAAGAAACTAAAAAGAAGAAACAAACAGTTAATGAACAGCAAAGAAACTGATCACTTTGTGTGACATCGTGTTGTCACAAAGAAACACTCGTGTCACCTTTGTGCTTTCTAGCAAATGTTAGAACTGAGAAACTCCTGTGATCCATCGGGGTGTGAAACCTTCAGCCAATCGGAGGAAAGGTTGAAAGGTTGTTGATCTCAACAATCTCTGGCAGCTTATTCGCCCATTTCATCCTGTTTTAGTGCTATTTTGGGAAAAACACAGAACTCCACATTTCTCTGAACTTCCTGGTCACGTAAAACCTGTTCAGATGACTCACTTGTTCTCATGGCACCATCAATGTAAAGTCCATTTATCATTCCTAGTCTGAAGTCCAAATTTAGGTCCACTTTTGACCTTTTATTGGCAAATAGTCAGTGTCTGCACAAAGAGAGTTCAAAGTGATTAATTTGCAATAATACATAATCATAGTCACAGTAAGTCTACTGTTGGTCTATCTAGCTTCTGTCTCATCTAAATGTTGACTTCTGACCACGAAACAGTTAATAATTATAGATATAAATCCTAATAGAATAATCAGAGTGTCCTCTTCAACAATATTCTCATTTACTAAGATGCGGGCATATGTGGAGTTGCTTTTGGCAACTTTACACCACAAAAGAATCCCCATGACTGTTATTACTGGAAAAAAACATAAAGAAAAAGAGAAAAAAAAACATCTTTAAATGGAAGTGATTTGCACACTAACTCAGGTTTAATTCTAAAAGGGAGTATCATTGGATCTTTTGAGGTAAAAAACAGCAAAATAACTGTTAGACTGAAACTAAGATAGCACTTAATTAACATGCATCTTTATACACAGTGAGCTCCTCACTGCACACACACCACATTTAGGAGCCCTGTGTGAATGAATGCTGTTGTAAAGTCTCTGTTTTTGGCTTTGGTCGATACCTGATGAGCTCCACGGTCTCGGAATACATGGTGTATGGCGACTTGGCCTCTAGTGGATCTCGCTCCATGGCATTCCCGCACTCTATGAACGACAGCGCGCCATCGGCGTAGTTCACCGCTTTACCGAACTTGTCCATCTGAAACCGAGCACAACAAAAAAAAAAATTAACAAAAAAAACAAAACAAAACTACGTCCTTGCTGAATAATCACCCACTAAGACGCAAATTCCTCTGATGAATCTGAGGAAGCAACGTATAAAATAGAAGATAAATAACTAGTTACATAAATCTTATTTCATTGTTCATAGGGGGATCGGGATAATTCTTCTGTTACGGCGCCACACTTGCAGACATCATCAGTCCTTGAATGCAACGTTCCCTTGAAAACAAATGGTGCAATAAATAACACAAATTATACAGTGTGCTCCTTGATAGCAAATCGACTGTCATTCCAAGGAGACTTAGAGTGCACCTATAATCACAGCGTCACTGTACATGTTAGCTTTCTGTGTTGCCTTTTTGTTGTTGATTTTTTTGTTTTTTTTCATTGTCTGTGACGTGTTTTCTTCTTACCAAAGCGTCGGCCTTGTGCTTCAGTCTCTTTGCTTCCTGCATGTAGAAGTCCGCACTGTGGACTCTGGAAACACCAGAGGGAGAAAAAAAAATACCATGAAGTCTATTCCTGCACCAGTTTAACAAAAAAAAAAAAAAGAAGAAAAAAAGAGTGATTTCCATAATCACAGAGTACATGTAGCTCGCAGTGAGCCGAGCACAGTAGCCTACTTAGGTATACACACCCCAGGCTTAGTGTAACCTTAGTATAACAACAAAACATGTTGTTTCATGAATAATGCAGATGCCTTTTGGGACAAATAAGCAAAGAAGACGCATCATCTTTTCAGGTTTGAGCAGACAAGCTGTTTCTACCACCTACGACACACCGGCTAAGTCTGGTGGTTTACATGGAGTTCCGGCTATTTTTTCACACCTGATTGTCCAATCACGCCATGAATGAGTAAACTTCCAAGCAAATATTCAAACTTCAGAAGGACAATCAAGTAAAACGTTAAAATTATATAAGAATGGAATTAGCAATTAGCAATGAAATCTTCAAAGCTATGGCACAAAATAGGGCTGTTGGCATAAAATGCAAGCTAATAGTAGTTTAATGCATTAATATTTTGGATGTTGAGTCAATGACGTGGCCTTGTGGTAGCCTTTTTGCCCTGTCAGCATCTGTAACTTAACAAAAGCTTGCAGCACTCTTCAAACCTTCATTGGACGTTTGTCAAAAGTTGATTAATCAGAGTTCGGTCTGATTTCAAAAATTGGTTTCAGTCTGAAAATGCAATAAACTGCAAATATTATTTTAAAATATTTCCTCAAGAATCGTTCGACAGGTCAAAATCAGTTTGTAACTTGTGTAAATTGTTACTTAAAGAGCACTGAAGTAATATGACTTTTAATCATCATCCCCGATGAAGTATTAGATAGCAGTTAGCAGCTAGCACAGGAGTCTGATATGTTTATGACTAAAGTAACACATATTTGCCACTTTCCACCAAATAAATTTAATCATGAGCTACAAAACAAGTTTACACTTCCAAATGTTGATAATACTGCTTTTACACTTCACAGTTTTGCTATAAATACAAACGGTAAGCTTGCTATTGTAAGGCATTTTAATAGAAAATTTTGCTCTTTTAGCTTTTCTAAAACATGTAAAGGGCTTTTCCTGGATACCATTAAGTTATTTTAGGCTTTTGACAACTTGATCCATTTTAGGCCATTTTAGCTGCTTTTCCTGGCCATTTTAACTACACTTTGAATCTCTGAGACATTTCAACTGTTTCCCATTGTAGCCATTAGTCATGCTTTCAGCTATTTTACCAATTTGATATGTTTTAAAGCTATTATGTTGATTGCAGCTATTTACCTTTTAAAGCTGTTTTTAGCTATGGCTCATTTTTCAACACTTTTGCTTAATTTAAAGAGGTTGAATTGGTACTTTTACTTTGACTAAGGTCTTTCTTTCACACATGTATATTGACTTTCAGTAAAAAAATGGGATTTCTGTTGCTATCTCTGCCACAGTTTTGTGACTGGCTACATTTTTATTCGGTGTATTTCCACGTACGTGTCGCTGAATGACAGTCGTGGTCTGCGAGGTTCTGTGGAGTCAATCAGCAGCTCCGACCACGCCTCCGAGTCGGAATGTCCGTTAGCGTGGTAAATGTCAGCGCAGTGCTTCTCGTTGTGAGAATCTGTTTCCTGTAGAAGGGAGGAATAATTTTGCGTCACTGTGTAAATCGTTAAAAATGCAACACGGCCATTGTTTCTCAGTTGCACTTACGTTGCCATTTCTGACGTGCAATGAAGCCTTCCCCTCCCCCCTCCTGTGTCTGTGTGATGAAGAGGAGGCTGAAGAGGTGGAGGAGGAAGAGGAGCAGGGCAGCAACCCCGTGGTGGCTGCAGGCATGGCGCCGCCCTCCTGGATGAGGGAAGAAGCGCCATCACAGGGGCGTTTACGAGGGGGGTCGTCGGAGAGCGGAGAGAGGAGGGGGGGCAGGAGCTTCTCGTCCCGCCGTCGCGACTGCTTCCTGTTTACAGAATTACTGAACAAAAACACAAAAAATGAAGTGAGGCCACTTTAACGCTGTAGTACCCCAAGATCACACCAGAAGGCAATGTGTGGTACTCAGATGTGCCGATATTGTCATATACACCAGAAAAAGGTACTCTGATTGTGATCCTTGGTTCAATGAATTTATTGATTTGTTCAACCAAGATCAGTTTGAAATGAAAAAAAAGCAGACTAAAATATGATTACCGTATTTTCGGGACCAAAAACACACTTTTTTTTTTTTTGGTGCATGCGGCTTATATCAAGAATCAATTTATTAATTAAAAATATACGTGCAAATACTATCTGGGACCACTAGATGTCACCATGTGACAACAGAATTCTACAGTACCAGTACCATCAAAAAATAAATGTAATATCAGTGTGATGTACAATCTGCAAAATACAGTATATTAAAGGTTTGGTACATGTGTAGATGGACAATGCAGTTGTGGGAATCTCCAAACTGCTCCTGTTGCTTTAAATATTCCCACTTTATTTTTATTGGTTGTTAGCATAAGTAGCATGTAGCAGCAGTCACACTCAGCGTTGCCAGTTACCTTGAAAAACTAATATGAACACTGATTACTCCTTTAAAAAGTAACTTTTTTACTTTAATTATTGCTTGCTTTTAAAAGTCACAAAGTTAGATTACAAATCGACAACAACCCCCACCGTCTCAACATAAAAAAGAGAAGGAATGTAAGTGCAGCCTGGTTCATCTCTATCTGTTCTGTAGCGGCTTTACTGACAATAAACTCGTCCTGCAGGAAGCTACAATAGCAACACACAGTAAGTAAATTACTTTGATCTGATTACTGGTTTGGAAATAGTAATGTGTTAGATTACTTGTCACTGAAAAAAGTGGTCAGACTAGAGCATCACTGGTCACACTGTGCGAGCAGTGAGATTTGTGACACTGAAGATTTTATCCCTAACTGTCTTTGGTTGCACCTCCACCATCTGTGAACCCCTCACACTGTAAGACATGAGACTACTGATTCTACTCTTTTTGAAACCAAGTATCTTCTGTCTGTTTTGCAAAGATAATGCTAACATTAAATAGCAGATCTGTGCAACTAGTTGAAGTTAAAGTTTCGCAGGCAATATCACCTTGATGAGTTGCTCTTCTCATTACTGTGTTTTAAGGACAACGAGACACTGTTTTCAGCTGTTTGGCTGGTCATGCGGCTCAAGTACCACCTTGGACAACAAGACATCATCGTACGATAACAGAAAGCTGCAACAGTACCACAGAAAAACCTCCATATTTGGGTTTGTTTTCTCATCATAATGTTCGACTTCTTGTCCGATACGTACGTTATATTGCACACAAACCAAGCTACCACTGGGTAACAGTATACGATTTTTTTCACAAGCGTGGTCCTCCTGCCCCCCTGAACTGCTCCCCTCATCCTCACACCCATCCTCTGAACCGTGAAGTCAAAGATCCTGTTTCTATGCTTCCATTAAGAGACTGAAACACACAGATGTAACTACTGCTGCCGCAGCTTCATTTGCCATGTCTGAGCACTGTGTTCCTTGTAAAGTTGTTGTGATTCTGCCTGCCCTCGTAGTGCCTCAATGATTATTCCCTCAGCCGCCTCATTGTAGCTCCTGTGACTCATATTGTTTGCAACACAACAGATAATATTTTTATGTTTTTCCTCTCCCTGGAAACTCTCGGGGTTTGATGCAGCGAGAAAGTTGCTGAGCTCGCAGAACAGGGCCCCGGGCGCCGACATTAGTGATAATATACAAAATCACAGAGACAAAGACTAATTAGCTGCTGTAAGAAAGCGTGTGTGCGTGCGTGTGCATGCATCTTTGTGCGTGCAGCATAATTGGTGTGCACGACTATGCTAATTTGCGTGCGTGTGTTTGTGTGTGTGTGTGTGTGCAGGCGAGCAGGTAAGAGTGCTCATGCCTCTTTTAAAGTTATAATATATTAAAAAATTCAGAGCTCCTCAGCAGAAAACCACCTCAGTATTTCTGTCTGCAACGACTCCACTCTTACGAAGTAGATTCCTGCTTCACTTCATATCAAATGTCTTTCTTTTTTTTCCTGCTCCTGCGGCACACAAACTTGCTCTGTAAATCAATCGGCCTGACTTCTCCTTTCAGAATAAATCAAAAACCCAATTGCAGAAATTCAGGTTTGACCTTATTTTATTACTGCCAATGAAATATTGCGTGAAGCCGTAATGTCAGCGTCGCATCGCATCGCAGACGGACCAGACGGTCACATTGAGCCAGACGGCTTCGACGACGGCTTGGGAAACCCGATGATTGAAGCAGCGAGAATGAAGTAAAGTGGTAAAGCGGTTTTGCAAGAATGTCGCGGGTTTAAGTCCATTCCTGTACCTTTCCTTTGCTCGCTGATACTTCGGCTTCTCTGAACTGGACTAAACGTTTATAAAAGATGGATGGACATGAAGAAAAGACATGCACTGCAAGCAGGACATTATATTTAATTACTAATGGAAAGGTACCTTAACAATAATATGGAGAATCTATTTAATCTGTATTTTTGTAGTTTTAGGCTTTCTACAGCTGGACTTTAGGCCTTAATTTATTATCTTTTTTTTTGCATGTATATTACATTGTCTTGAGTCTTTATGAATGTAAACAGCTCTGGTTGACTGCAGTAGGTTAGTCCTGTCCCCCTGATGGAGTTTATTCTGATCCAAGACTATTCCTCCACAATCTTTCTTTACTTTTAGCTGTAGCTTTCTTTTCTCTGTAAAACACTGTGAATTGCCCTGTGTTTGAACGGTGCTCTTTAAATAAATATGCCTTGCCTGGCCTTGCCTTTATTAACAAATAACATTATACCGTAAGAATTACTGGAATAAAAAGGAGCACTTTTGTCTTCAGCAACATTTCAGATTTAATCTTAAAGTCTGCTTTGTGCAGGCTTGTAAAAACATATGCAATGGTATATTTTTTCTCACGTGGTTTAAGTCTTTCATTGGTGTGGCAAATCGCTTTTATATGAAACAAATGCTTCAATGCTCAGTTGGAGCAAATTTATTAAAAAAAACAAACTGACCCAACTCATTCAAAACAAACCCAAACCACAATCTCTCTTAAAGTAATATCAAAACCCTACAACGATCACAAGCGTAATGAAGAACATGTCATAAGCACAAAACCAAACTAAACTACTATGAAAAATCACAAAATGTAATATAGCAACTAATAATAATATAATACCTGCCGGTAGCATGTTATTTTAGATGCAATGAAGCCAAAATCAAACAGGATCAAAACGTCATACATTGTGGATGTAGCGTTAAAAAAGGCATTTAAAATTGAAGAACTGCAGTCAATAAACAGGATTGTGAAAATGAGCATTTCAGGCACATAATGGCTCAAACTTTGAATCAAACGGCTTCAATGCAAAATGTACCAATGAGTGGCGCTCACATAGGAAATGTGCGTAATTTAGCTGAGTTCGGTTCCACTTTTCAAAGAGTTGTAGCATGAAACAAGTTTGCATTCCCTTCAAGTAGCTTTTTATTAATTCAATTATCTGTGGAAGTCATAATTTTAGACAATGCACCTGAAAACGAGTCACGTAATCTAACAGATCGCAGAGGAAACTGCTAACGATCACGCCCTCTCCTGAGAAAAGCTTCAGAGCCATCGGTTCAGCTCCGGGTCACTCCCTCCTCTCCCCGCCACCTCTCTGCTGCTGCTGCTGCTGCTGCTGCTGCTGCTGCTGCTGCTCTTTGATAATGCTGCGACGCATAAAAATATTTCCTCTGTCGCTGTCACATTGAGACTTATTTATAAGGACAGCCGGCTTAGGCGGGTTTTAATAATTCACACGGAAAGCTGAAATTCACGGTTTGTCATTCCTGTGTCTCGGTGTGAAGTGAACTCTGTCTGGAGTGCATCAACTGTGTCAGGACTTCCTAAAAATACGCCAGAAAACTTGTGTGATGATCTCCACTGATGTTTTTCCCTTATCTACATGAGGGAGGCCATGTTTCGTGGAGAAGACCGAGGGCGGCCTTGTTGAGCGTCTTCCAGTTTACAGAAAGTACTTTTCTGTAATTAGAGGAACTTTTTAATTCATTACCAAACATGAGTGAAGCTTCTTATTTCCTCGCCTCAGCTGTCATCATCAAAGAAGCACACAACAGTGTGTTAGACATCCGTGACCTGATTTCATCTCCTTCCCTGGATCCTTATATATGTCAGAAACAAAGCAAAGACGCTGCACAGTTGATTTGGAAATGAGACACATGTCACCGGGAAAGTGTTTTGAGAAATGTGTTTGATCTGAGAGTTTTTTTTTTTTCAGTTTTAACTGGAAGTGAAAGACTGAAACTTTGAGACTGTTTGAATGCTACTGATTAAATAAAGTTGATCTTATCTATCTATTTTTGATTCAAAGCTTTTGCTATGATATTGAGTTTAATTCTTTGTATGTTTTACTACATCTAAGTGAGTTCTACTTTATTTAATTTAACAAAACCATTGTTTTACAAATTGTACATTTAGTTATTTATTTCTTTTATCATAGAAGCAACTGTGGCTCCAGTGGCAAAGCGGAACGTTCTTTAGTCTCATGGTGGAGGATTGGACCTTCATTACTAATTGTCAATGTAACAAAGTACCTTTTGGCAAAACTAAATCTTAAATGAACCTGAACCACGGTTGCTTTCAGTGGATGGCGAGTACCTTACCTGGTGGTTCAGGCACCACTTATATGTAAAATGCTTTAAAATTACAAACATGAAGAAGAAAAACCCATGAAAGTGAAGTTCAGAAGTCCTAAAACCAAAAAGGTTGGATGGCTGGATGGATGGATGGATGGATGGATGGATGGATGGATGGATGGATGGATGGATGGATGGATGGATGGATGGATGGATGGTCAGTTATGAGTAGCTAGATTAATTCATGCATTGAATATATTCATTTGTGGCTTGATGAATGTATTGTTGGATTGACTCATTGATCGACTGATTGTCTGATGGCTGATGACTTTCTTGATGGATTCTATAATTCAATGACTGACTGAAATTTAAAAACTTAAATTGTCATTCACACTGGTAAGAAATGGGATCATCTCTGTTCCGTGCCGGTGTTACAGAGTTGGCCTGTGTGAGTTCTTACTCTGTGTTGTTGTTCTTGTGGTTGTGTATCGGTGAGATGCAGGGCGGGAGCAGCAGGCAGTCTTTGTCCAGTCGTAACTTCTTGTTGCCGTTGACTGACGACTCTCCGTGGTCCGACTGGAAGAACAGTAAAAGAACAGGAACAGCAGAATGGTAAGAAGCTCACATGAGGAGAATTTCAGGATGTTGATCCAGATTCCCACCTTGTGTTTCCTCTTGCTCTTGCTGGTGTGTTTCTCTGTTGGAGCCACCAGGTTTGCAGCCGCCTGTTTCCTGTGTTTCCCTCCATTCTCTCCTCTCTCCGTCCTCCCAGCCAGTCTGGGATTGCTCTGCTCTTGCACAGGTGGATTTTCCAGGACCCCCAGACCTTGGCAGATCTTCTCCCGGTCCCTCGCTGCCGTCCTCTCTCTCTCCCCAATCCCAAATCTCTCTTTGTCCTCTCGATCTGTCTGCCTATCTCTCTCTGCCAATCTGTCTCTGTCGCCTTGTCTCTCTCTGTCCTGGGCTAATCGCTCGTTTTCCTCTTCTTGTCTCTCGCCTTTCGTCAGCTTCTGTCTCTCTCTCAGTCCAGGCCACTCTCTCTCCTCCTGTTTCTGTCTGTCTCTGTCTGCCACTGATATCCTCTCCTCCGGTCGGTCCCTGTCTCTCCCTTCGTCTCTTTCTGGAATCCCCATCCTGGGTCTTTCCCCTGCGCCCTGTCCAGGCACCCTGTTCAGTAAACTCAGATCAATTTTCACCCATAAACTCTGGAGCTCGTGGAAGTCTCTGAGCGGGGAAACCGGCACGTCGCGTCCAATATTGACAGGTGGTGACATGGACTCCAGGTCCTTGGTCTGCGCCCCCAACCCTCCAGGATCAGGAACAGAAGTACCGAACGAACCGCTGCTGTTGCTAATGCTTAGAGAGTTACAGCCGCTAACGCCGCCGCTATTGTTGCTACTGCTGCTACCGTTGTTGGACAACACGCTGCTGCCATCTTTGACTCGAAGACCCTTCCCTCCGAACGTTCCCGGACCCCCTGCGCTGCCGGCCGGGCCGAGGCACGGGAGGACAGGTGTGTGCATGTGTGCACTGGACAGAGTCTGCGTGTTAATGGCAGTGCGCGTCGTCTGAGTTGGCAGCACCTGGACTTTACCGGCCTCGTCCGTGTCGGAAGGGCAGTCTGACGAGGAGGAGGACGAATCCGTCTCAATGAACTCTCGGGACTTGGGTGTAATTCTGGTGCTGGGACCTCTGTGTTTCCTCTTGTCCTGCTTTGATTAAAGATATGACACAAGAAAAGAGATTCAATCAACATGTGAGGGAGAATATGGTGGAAAAGGCTGTTTTAAAAGACATATGTGGAACCTCTACTAGAAAAAAAAAAGAAGCTATTTCTTGTGTTGAGATGCTCTAAGTCACACGTCATCAATTAATGCCCTTTAAAAACTCCTGCCAGAGACAAACATGCTAATCAAAGGCAAAGCATATACAGTGTACTACTGAATGTGATAATATCATGCAAATTAGGCAGCACAAGTTGTCAGCTTGTTCTGCTAATCTGTGAAGTGAAATGAAACATGTTTGACTGACTAATTTTGAATGTCAGTGATATTCACTGTGCACGAGTCACACAGTGCAGCGCAGGCAGCCTGTTCCTCACATGCAAATTAAAAGATGCAGCACACATTTCTAATCCCGAAGTCTTTCTGAGACACTGTTATAACATTTTAAAGGAATTACAAAAAACTTTTAATCCTTCTGTGGATCAGAATGCCAACTGATTTTCTATGTTCTTCACCAGTGACATTCAGCTACATATTATCTCTGTAAAAGGTCTGAAATGAGCTGTCAGGTCAGGTTATTTCTCTCCGACGATTGCCGTTTTTACCTCTGTAAAACAATTCCAACAATAAACACTGTGGTGCTCTATGTTCTACACTCTGTGGAGCTAAGCCAAAGTCCAGTCTATTACCTGATCCAGTGAATTTACACCAGTTACGACTGAACATTTCATTAAACTGAAGCATGGATTTACATAACTCTTTCCAAACTGGACACACATATAACTGTGTTTGACTGTTTAACAAAGTTTTGTCATTTCTAAAACACTGGTTTCTGCCCAGGATAATGAATTTGTACTATTTTTAGCTGTGTACTGACACACATTTGGCCTGCGAGTGTTTACCCAATGAAACACACCCTCACACTAACGCAACAGAGAGGTTGATTCTCCACTCGCTAACAAAACTTAAATCACATTCAAATGTCACAATGCCTTCGTAAAGACGTGTACCTTGTTGGTTATTGTTGAAAAGGTTGTGATTTGGTTCAATGATGTAAATGTTGACCTTTGTCTCCACAGAGAACCAATGTCTTGGCCATCATTGATCCGTCCAACCACCCTGTCCTCCTCGAAACAGACTCAGAATCCATCCATTCATTCATCGTCTTTCCTTCATGCGAGGCAATATGAAGATCAAAGAAGCCAAGGCCACCTGTTCATACAGACAGGATTTCACAAGCTAACCCAGATCTAATCTTTCCAGCAGGTCCAAGGCCTCGACCTTATCGGCTGCGCTTCCAACACAAAACGATCAATACTGCAATTCTCAAGTCACCTAAACTGATTCCTTTCATTACAGAGAAGCAGGGACATATTGGACACTCGGCGTCACAATGCACACACACGGTACCGTTCATCCATCATTGTGTAGGTTCTCGTATGAAAAATGGCTGACACCGTCGATAGTCATTAACACGATCATTTCAGCGGGTTTGAGTCTTTGGATCTTACTGACGGTGAGAAGACTGACTTCTCCAGCCTGCCAGTGGGAGAACTTGTCCACCAGCCAACACAATCCTTGTCCTCCGTCTTTTTCTTCTTTTTTTTCTCTAGGTGCTCTTCTGGTTCGAGCCCCCTAGTTCCACATTTTGTTCTGATCAATCATCCTCAGCTGAAACTAAGGGAAGCAATGAGCAGCACTGGCAGATCTGTGCAACATCAACAATCGGCGAGCAACTGCAGAGGCAGAGAACACAGCCATTGTTCCCGGTCTTTCACAAAAACAAACAAAACAAAAAAAACCCAAAACACTCGTTTGGCAGACCCACACTTTTGGACTCTTTCCATCACATGCAGCCATCTGCAAAATCCCTTCTCCTTAAACTCGTGTTTCTGTTGAAATCAGGAGAATAAAATAAAGAAAGAAAAAGGGGGAAAAAAAACTGTCCCTTGTGTTGTGCTCACCCAAACAAGCCTGGGAAAGCTTTTTTTTTTTTTTGTTTCTTATTTTTTCTGGAAAGTTCACCTCTTCTTAGTGTTGACATTAGCGCTCCTGCCAGCTGTTCTGCACAGCTAAAACTGGCAGAGGATCAAACAGCACGGCGGCACTCGCGGCAGCGGCTGCAGATGTTTGCGCTCATCTTGATTTCAGGTAATTTCAGCGAGGTTGCTTCCTTGAGCAAAAAACATTTAGAGTTTCCAGCTCGAGTCTCTGCATGTATACAAACAGCATGTGTTATACGAACACCCTCGGAAAGTAACCTCCAAAGCTCGGCGTTGATTTTCACAGTGCTTGATTGATTCATACGATCATACCTTGTGGAGGGGTAAATTGCTTTTATTGTATTTACCTGAAGCCAATTACTGTTGAAAAGGGCATGAAAGCCTCAAAACACGAGCTGGCGACTCATTAATTACAAGTTCCGTGGTTAAAGTTTGGAGTTGAGGAGGCGGCAGATGTCGGGGGGTCGGACGCGTCATGCCGGGTCACTTCCTCTAGTTTTGGCGTGCGACGGACAAGCTGCCGTTTTGCTATTTATCGCCGTTTTCCTTGTTTTAGCTCGGCTGACAGCTGCCCGCTAATGCCTTCCCTGTTAATTTGCCTCAGCGGCCCAGATTCCAGAGAGTAAATTTCCTCCGACTGGCGGCAGAAGAGCGGAGAGGAAATTTGTTTTTCGGAGCGAGTGAAGATAAGGACGAGAGGGACGAAGATCAACAGAAATCCAAGATGGAAAAACTAGAAAAAAAAAAAAAAAGAACTAAGAGA
>OMNM01014533.1:3280-13435 GCA_900302745.1 Parablennius parvicornis | reverse complement strand
TTTTTAAAGGTCATTGGAATGTTTTTTCATCTTTTTTTTTGTTGTGCATCACTGGTCATCGAGTGTTGTTCGAGTAATGAAAGACCTTTTGGACAATACTTACAAAATTTTTATTTTATATGTCTAAACTAAAATTCTGTACATTAAAATACAGGTACTGATTAATCCACGGTCTCTTGGCCAGTCAAAACTGTTGACTGAAGTCATATTTGCTGCTGCTCTTTCGTCTGAAAAACACATTCACGACCTTTACCAATCAACCACACTTGATTAATGTCAACAAAAGGCCAAACATCAAAGAAATGTAACTTCACTGATGAAAAATGGTCGTATTTTGTTTGTCCACCACCCCACATAGTGCAGATACAGATTGTATCGACTATTCCCGTGTGTATTTATGCAAGTTATTCTGAGATACCAAGAACATATTAGTCACTGAAGCCTTCTCTCTTGCGTCTATAGTCTGTGAGTAACGATCCTACACTCCCGACTGTATCAGCTGCTCAGTTTATTTCGGGTTTATTTCCTCGGTGCAGAACTCATTATAGGAGCTTTTAGATACACACACAGGTTACGCAGAGCTACTTATGTGCTGTTTGACTCAGAAAGATTTACCCAAAGGACAGAAAACACTCACTAGTCTTTTGACATCAAGACTAAAACAATAAATAATGGATCACAAAGATAGCCTGACAACAGGTCCAGTCAAAGGCAGCATTAGATCTTGTGCGTCTGAGACATTCATATCGAGTTAATCCAAATTTTTCCTTAAAAAAATGCACAATAGAACTTTTAAAACATTGATGGAGTGGAGACAATTATTATTCAATAATACTGAATTCAACATGGTCGCTTAGTGTAATATTATCATTAGGACTAGTTTTCTCCTGGCGTCTCCCACCAGCTGCACAATCTTTTATTTAAAGTGTTTGAAATATTCCCGATGAAGAAAACAGCAAACAAAGAATGCTTAGTGGAATAAAAACAGTGTCCTCTGTTAAACTGGTACTGGCGGACTCATGATGAGTTTAAAATGAGCATTTAGAATCAATTCAAACAGAAAAAGGCCCATTGAAGTAGAACTCTTCCAGTATGAAATGAAATAAAACCATAATTTTGGGGGGGGGTGTTATTATTATTGTTATTCTGTAATGGCCACCACCATATTAGTATATAGAGTAGCTGAGCCTCCGGGAAATATTCCCAGATAAGTAGGCAAAAGAAAATAAAATCATAATTTTTGGGGGTGTTATTACAATCGAACAATGGAAATTGGCTGTTCTAACCCAAAATATATTCAGTACAAACTTCTGACCCCCATGAGGACACTCTCCATCCAAGAGCTGACGGTGAATCATACTACTCCGTTTCTCCCTCTCCCCAGGGTGCAACCCGTGACAAAGAATAGTCTGGAAAATGGCCGCTACAGTATTAGTCTATAGATGGTTTGTATATGATGTTCAACATTGGCAAATTTTTCAGAGATTCCACCCACAGCTGCTGAACATCCCACAAATGCAGACTGTTTACTCCCAAGAAACATTTTTTCTTTAAAGAAATATTCTTCCAAGGATCAATTTACTTACTTTTAATGAAACACACAGTGCATTATTTTTTTTCTGTAGCCAAAAGTCCAAATGATTTTCAGTGTCAAAGTGAAACCAAGTGTACTCTAAACCCTCAATAGCCACATCTCTTTGAGAGACTACATTTTTGAAGGAATTATGAATGAATGCATGAATATACCAATTACCTTTAATTTAAACATGTAAAAAAAGAAGAAACAAACATGAAAAATATCAAAATTAGTAAAAAAAAACAAAAAACAAAAAAACTCAATTACAATAAAAAAAAATTTTTTTAACGAATAGCACACTCCATGTTTCATATTTGGCACTGGCTTTACATGGTCGGAAGGGGGGAGGAAGAATTACAAATATATTTAATCCTAGCCCTTTTTTAAAATCTAAATTTAACCTCAATATCATTACATAATTACACACATATATTTAGAGTGTTACTGAGGCCATGTTTATCCATACCCGGTTATTTAAAACATTCTGATATCTTTCTGCGTTTGGGCCACACTTTTACATATAAACGCAGCTACGACTCACCACAAACGAGAACTCCTGCAAACTCTGGCCACAGGGTGGATTTGAAAAGAGACAGTGTCTCTGTTTGAATCTAAACGGGGGTAGGCGGATATTTCTGTCAGAGTTCTTGATGTTGGATTTTTTTTCAAGGATTCTGATTTGCTATCATTCCTTCACACTTCTCGTCACACTGCCCCCCACAGGTCTGGCTGTTCATAGTAGCTCTGAACCAAGTGGATATCAAATCAAATCAAATCAAATATAACTTTATTTATGAAGCCCTTTTCATACAGCTTTGTATCGCAAAGTGCTTCACATGAACAGACATACATACAAACACCAACAAGAACACAACACGCGCACACACACACGACCACAAATAGTAGAACGACTGACGTAGGCAGGGTAAGAATGGCCAGGCACTGATGAGCCATGAGAGAAAACACTATCCTGGGGGGCCGCCCACATCCAGAGGCGCCACAGCACAGAGTCATGAGGGGCCCTGCTACAGCGGACCGTCCTGGCCAAGTCGGTCAGGAGCCCCCACCACGCTCAGTGGACCACAGTGCAGAGCTCCCACCATCGTGGCCAGAATCATCCACAGAACAACACCCCCACGGGCAGACCAGACAACCCTCGATACGGAGGGCCCCCATTAGGAGACACTGGAGTAAAATAAACAAGGGTTTATAAAATAAGTCAATAAAATATAAATAAACTTAAGTTAAAACATCGGCTACATCTGAAAAATAAAAAGCCAACGAAGAGAAGTGAATAGGAGAATATGAAATGAATTAATAAGTGATCAAAATTATATGAAGCTAAAACACTATCCACATCGGAAGATTAAAAATAATAAATTAATAGATAAATAAATCAATAAAATAAAAATAAGTACGCAATTAATGAATTAAAAGCTAACTTGAAGAGGTGGGTGTTGAGCCTGCTTTTAAAAGCACCACCCGTCTCTGCAGCCCTGAGGTCTCCTGGCAGGCTGTTCCACAAACCTGGGCCATATTGACAGAACAAGGCCCATGCGACCCGTGTTAAAACAATTTTTGGGAAACATAGAGGGGGAAATATTGTTTTTTGTAAAAACCTGGGTATGTGTAAACATGGCCTCATTCAATAAAACATTCAGCAATCAGCATTCAATCAATCATGCACTCAAACCACCATTGCCATGACAAAATCCTGTACCTTGCTAGAACTAACTTTTCATATATATATATATTCTGTATTTTAATAGTTTAGATAAATAGTTTAACACCCCTGCAGGAGATGCAGAAGCTTTTCAGGGTTTTGCAAACTTTCTGAGTTTTAAACTGTAATTTTCCCCTTAAGTTGTAACCTTCTTCTCTTTCATAAAACTACACTTCAGCTCTTTCCTTCCTGACTGCACACAGTTTCCATAAACTCCAGATCATTTATTTATTTCATTCTGTCACATAAACTTACCCCGTTGGACCAGTAAAAGAGATTAGTAATTCATATACTGTGGTTATGGCCGGTGTTTTAATAGGCTCGTTGTGCAAACCGAGGCTATAGGTTCACTGTACCTTCAGTTGTTCTTTAATGGACTGAACCTCATGAAATATTATGAGCTACACCTGCCTATTGTATTAAAGGACCATGTATTTTACGATATTTTCTGAACAACTGCTGGATACAATGTGTGTGAGAAACTGCAGAATACAGGTGAATGCTTTTTTGAGAAAGCGTACTGATGGGCACAAAACCAGTGACTATTCACATCCATACTCATAAAACCTTTGACAACAGACCAGCAAAGTTGTCATGAACCAATAAGAACAAACTAAATTATGTAAAAGGCTTGTAATATGAAAAAAAAAAAAAAAAAAAAATCAAATCAAAAATAAAAACATTAGCAAGAAAGTATGGAAATGAGAAAGTAGCATGCATTTGTAGCAGCAACAAACACTCACAGAACTATCAAGCGACAAACTGTTTTTCTCCAGTAAAAAAAACACCAATACAGTGAAATCAATCTCCCAAGCTGGGTAAAACAGGAACAAGTGTCCCACGATTGTTCAAGTCCCCTCGCCAACAGCTGAAAGTAGCAGAAATGACTCAAACTGGACAACTTGTGAATTTGTTCCACATCAAAAGGGAAGAGTGAGAAACTGCTTTTTTGTAAAGCTCTGAAAACACTAAAAAGAATGCAACATGTACACACAACACTGATCCTTCAGGCAGCTATTTTACCAATTCTACACCACGGGGGCGTCGGGGGCACAAACATTGATGTGAGGAATAGCAGCAAAACATGGACAGAACTATTGAAGCTTCGCTAACTGAGCAACAACAAAAAGAAAAAGTAGAATCAAAAAGGCAGAAATCCACTTCAACATCGTCATCTGAAATAATTAGCCTGACATTTAACGGAATATTTTCCTCTTCGAAGTTGTAAATCCAGGGTTTTCCTGCCCTGAGCTCAAGCTCACAGGCTACGTCATTCTGTACTGCGCCTCAGTAGTTAACGACTTCCAGCCATCAGGCGGCGCTAAGCCCCAGACTCATTGAGGGCATACGACATTGAGGGGACAGAGAGCGGAGAAGACAGGGATGGAATCCCGACTGCATTCTGTAAGTACATATTAATGATTTTGAACTTTTTACAATTAATGAGGTAATTGCTGAGCCTTCTATAAATATCATATCATATCACATTGCTGCAGTGTAGGAATGCTGTAGCCTCATAGCTCGTTAAAATGAGCTAATACCCCAAATAAGTTGATTTCAATGTAATTCACCATGAGTTTATACGGAGCCTTTCACTAGAACGGTCTCAGCTATGGAAGACAACTAACATGTGTCCTCCAGCTAAATACACCTGGGACTTCAGTCTTCCACCTTAGCAGCAACAACCTTTCAGGGAGGCTCAGCAATCGCCTCAGTAATTGTAAAAAGTTCAAAATCATTAATATGTACTTACAGCAGGCGGTCGGGATTCCATCCTTGTCTTCTCTGCTCTCCGTCCCCCCAATGTCGTATACGCTCAATGAGTTTGGGGCATAGCGCCACCTGATGGCTGAAAGTCGTTAACTACTGAGGCGCAGTACAGAATGAAGTAGCCTGTGAGCTTAAGCTCAGGGCATTAAAACCCTGACTTACAACTTCGAATCCTTCAGAAGGCACAGAACTGTAGCAAAAGTCACGTATAAAAAAAACATGCTGAGTACTAATAACTGGTGAGCTGTCTGTAATTCAGCACTTGTATTTGAATGCGTAGACAGACAACTCTCATTTCAGACAGACAACTCTCCATACACATCGAAAAATAGTTTTACTCCAATAATACCTCCATAAACACCTGTGTCTGATTAGCAGTGTTTGCGGTCTGAAGCACCATGACACTTCAATGTGCTCCTTCCGAATTATTGATCAGTGCTGGAGAACCGTGCACCGTGGCGGAAATGTTTTTTCACCGTGAGCATCAGAGGAAGCTCCTGGACGCACAGTGAGCTTCTTGTGTCCTGAAATGCTTCCATCTCGCCGTAATTGTCCCTTCCCAACACCTTCTTCCTTTTGTAGGTCTTTTCTTCACTATTGTCCTGTTCAGCAGCTGAGGAAAACAATATTATGTGATTGAGAGCCTTATTTACAGTAGCACATCTTAAAATGAGCTTCCTTCCAGTGAAACAATAATTGGTTGACTTGTGGAAATCGACTCCCAGGCTCACACAGAATGGATATTATACGTGGAGATATGGTCTGCAGGCCATCAGTTTACCAAGTCTGCTACAGGGTTATGGGTGCTCATGTTGTCACTGTTGGTCAAAAAGAGTAAAAACACCATCAATAATTTAAAACCATAACCAATAACTGTACAAGTTAAACATCCTCACCATTCTAAGAATAAGAACCAATCACCAAGCACTAATCTTTTTGGGCCAAGATGAATTTTACATGTCTTTAATTTACATGGTTTAGACAGAAAAGATCAATATCTCATGCGGTCCACGTCACTTACTCTCAAAGTGTCCATAACAGCAAATAAGATGGGGAGGTTGGCGACATTGGTGAAAAAAAAATATAACGCCAGGGGACGGATTACATTCTCATGGCCACGGATTAAATTATCTCGTTCCATTGCTTTATTAATTTGAGGGAACGAGTATCTGTCTCATGGCCATGAATTACTATCTAGTTCCCACATTTTTTTTTTCTTTATGGCCCCTCCGGTTCTCCGTCCAACATGAAGATGCTTTTAACTTCCACAGTCCATCAGAAATATCACACTGCATGAACATTGTTCATAGGGTGCAACATAAATTCCATTTAAAGTTCCCTCAGTTGGAGTCACTTCCCACAGACACTGCTCCATGTTGTTAAACTCAGCTAGCATTAGCAATAGTTAGCAGACCTTATTAAGTGTTGTTTCCTCACAAATCTCCTACTGAACCTCTTCTTTTATGAACTGAAACATTCTAGTCAACAAACGACATGTTTAATCATAAAAGTCTCCAATCAACTCTCACTCATTTTTAATGAGTAATTACGAACCTGCAGTAAAGAATAGCGAGAGCAAATGCAGGTTGAGCTGATGTTGTATTCATGCAGGAAGATTTATTCTTCCTCTGTGGGCTCGTTCTACTCTATAGCTACCACTATTGCGGATCACTCCCTATTGGCTGGAAGTTGGATGGATGGATGGATGAATGGTAGAATAGTAGAAAAATATAGTCTAATATAAGTACCATCGCACATATCTGAAGAGTAAAAGCTTTCTAGTGTCACTATAATGCATATGTACATTGATACTAACATTTGATATGAACAAAATAAATGATAGAAAAGAAAAATGTACTTAACCAATGTAATATTTATTCCTTGAAATAGATAGATTAAATAATGAACGAATATTTAATGGCTGTATTGCAGTTCAAATATCAATGGCACTTTGTAAATAAAAGACCAACATTGGATTTTCTTCACTGTATCTCTGTATTATGAGCATATTAATCATGACAGCAAATAAACTGTATAGTAGATCACAAATAGAAAATGTGCTGGAGATGTCAGCCGACACAATATGTTTTATTGAGGCATGGAGAACTCAGTGTTTTGTGGATGAATACAAGGAATTGCTGTTTTCTGATAAAAGGTTAATAAATGAATCTGTTACAGATGTTGGTTTCCATCCTCAAAATGAGCAAATTATCAGGTATTATTTTGTGGTGATGTTGATGTGCGATGTAGCACTCAGTGCAGCGTCTTTCTATTTAGTTCTACGGTAGAAGCCAAGCAGCTCAAAAGAACATGTTGTATCTGGTGTAATTCATTGCCTACCTGCTTATTGTTCATGTACACGGTTTCCAGGTTGAGAGCAGGTATGGAGGTGTCAGGAGAGGTGCAGCTGTTTCACTCCACTTGTTTGCTGGCTTTTATTTTTGCCAAACTAAAAGCATGTTAGCAGCAGCAGGATAAAAACCTTCATAAAATGAAGCTCGCAGCTGCAATCGATGAACCTATATCAACAAAACAACATGTAGGAGACAAAATCTTCCATTCTGAAGCATGTGCCCGACCTTAATTGCTACTGATGTCAGTCAATACAGAGAATCAGTGCATCATTAAACGCTTCAGACTCTGCAAAACTACAGATTTCCTCAGAATCACTCTGGCAAAAAATTTTTATGTTTTTCCAAAATAATAAATAATCACTTGGTGGGTAAAACTACTCAAGGTCACAAGGTTCATGCAAATGATATTGTAACGATCACGGAGCTGATCGCCACAAGACATTGTGGGAGTTGGGTTATTGTTGTTGCTGTTTTAATAGTGTTTATTGGGAGTTTTATTGGGTTTGTTAACGTTACTAGTAATTGTGTTGTGTTACGTTTTTAGTGTTTAGTTTAGTCTCGTGTAGTTTAATAGTTGTGTACTGGCAACCAGGAGTGAAGAGTGTTTCATGTCTGATACCCTCCTGTCAGTGTTTCTGTGTGGGCGTGTTTTAAGAAAATAAAAGCCTCTGTCATTTGCAGCTGGCAAAACGGAAAAGCTCTCTTACCTAATTCTTCCACCTTGCTCGCCACAATATGATACATAACTTATCTGAGGGGAAACAGTTAAATATAGTGAGAGGAGTTTTCATCAAGTCCAGTCTGATCTTGGTCACACACTTTCAGGAAACGCTATCATCTTCAAAATCACTGTGAAGGACATTGATTGTGAGTGGGCAGATCTTTCTTTTTATATGGTGCTTGAAAAAGTGTTTCACACTGAACAGATTTTCAAAAGTAAAGATATATCTTAATATGTTAACTTTATTGTCATAGTATATTATCCAACATTCATATTATCACATATGATGATAAAGACCCACAATGTGATCATTCTCCCTCTGTGTGAATAGGTTTTCTCCAGGTACTCTCACTTCCTCTCAAAATCTAAAAACATCCATTTGGAGCTAATTATTGTGTCTAAATTCAACATAGCTTTAAAGTTTCAATACAAGGTTGTATGAGCTCCAAGATACACAGTCATCCGGATTACATAATATGTGATCCAAACGTGCCTTGAAATGTTCAAAAACCAAGTCATCAGTTTTGCAGCTGTCATGCATGCACGTCTTTGCAAAGTCAAACTCAAAGTTTGGCTTTGATGCTAATGCTACTTCATTGTTAATTCATTACTTCAGCTATAACTTCGCCTACTGCATCACTAATCTCTCAGCTCGTGTCTCAGTGTAGTTATGTCAGCTACTCCTACTCAAACACCCTAATCCAAATTCCTTTAGGGAATGCAGCTACTTTACAGTTTCACAGTTTGTAATGTTGCCACAGGAAGGATTTGACCCTCAGGCGCGTCGGTTTGGTCCGCGGGCCTTATGTTTACAACACAAAAATAAACAGCTGATTATTCAGCAGGAGCAATGGAAACATATTCACTCATTGGCATTTATTATTGCAACTGTTAAGACAGTAGACGAGCCGACAAACGTCACATTATCTGAAATATCAAGCTCTTTTCCCATCTTGTTTTTGTAGAGGAGTCTGAGAGGGGAGACCTTCTCTCTATCACACTCCCAGGATGATATGAGGCCCATTATATTTGTCACCATATGTCGACATGTTGTATTTTACTGTGCACCTGTGTGCATTAGTAAGACATGCGTGTGTGTATTTCTGCGGTTTGCACAAACCTGCTCACTATTGATTTCCCATGTATGTGCTTGAATGTGTGCAGCATCATTTTCTCCAGGGTGGTAACCCATCAATCGAAGACACTAACCAGGAAAATTGCCTTCTGGTTTCAGAGACGTCAGACCTGAATGACACGTAAACCCCTGAGACCGCGAGTCACACCCTCTGTGTCACATCTGTAGGTGCTAATAGCATTCGCCAGCGACTAAAGCCCCGAGAACATTAGGTGGAAAATATACTTCTTCTCTTGTTGATGACAAAAGACGAAGAGGGAAAAATGGTGGACGCATATTGATGTTTTATTCTTATTAAAAAGCTGCTATTGTACAAGTTGAACTATTTTTGAAGCCGATGGCTGTTTTTTTTCTTCTTCTCTTCCCACCCAAGAGCAATTGTTTGAAAAAATAAATGCATTATTGATTTTATTTCATTTGTCAGATAATATGAAGTGCGATCTGGCAGGCGGCAGATTGAAAAACGTAAGTTTTGTTTTTCAATAAAGTCTTTCTACTTTGTATAACCTTGTGAAGTGTGCAGCAAAATAAAAGTAGGATTGACGCAAGAACCTTATGTAGAACTCAGCTGGAGTCGTGTTGTGTGGGGTTTGTGCTGAATATGAAGCTGTGAGAGGAAATGAAGGAGGACACAGTGTCTGTGCTGCCATCTACAAAGTTTTGGTCTTTCACACATGCAGTTTTTTCATCCCTACTACACACACACACACACACACACACACACACACACACACACACACACACACACACACACACACACACACACACACACACACACTCACACACACTCTTGCAAAGCTATTAATAACACACCCACAGAGGCCCCAGGGGGTAAATAATTTCTATTTTTCACGTCACACACATAATAGATGCCAC
>OMNM01014519.1:26173-38906 GCA_900302745.1 Parablennius parvicornis | reverse complement strand
GAGAGAGGTTAAGAACAGGCATGCATGCTCGTAGCGGCGTGCGCGCCAAAGGAGAAAGACGGTGGCGTGGACGGACAGTGAGGCAGAGTGGCCGCAGGCGTTCGAGTCGGGAGCAGTTGCGGACGGACAAAAGAGAAGGAGGTGATGGGGTGGTCCAGGGTTTTACCTTCTTAAAGAAGGGCATTCGTTTCTCTTTTGCTAGGGGTGACATGACAGTGTTTGGACTGGCTTTAGGGGAGCGCAGGTTGACTGGAAGCTCATTGTCGTCAGGGTCTAAGCCTGTGGCGTCTATGTCAATGGCTACCCACACAGACAGACAAGAGCATCATGACACGGCACACAGGTCAACAACAAGTTACACAGGCAACGTTTCCCATTAACTGCACAGCAAATGAAACATGTACAAGTACAATTAAAAACAAGAACATTGTTCACTCGAAGACATGAATAATAAAAATTCTACCTTCGACCTGATTTCAGAGCTTTAATGCTGTCACAAAAGATTAAGCACTCTATTAGATATAAAGCTGAACGATAGTGATCTGGCTACTTACCAGACGAAGGAGGAGTAGATTTCCGTGAGTTAGGAACAACTTCACCTAAGCTAGACGATGAGTTTGCTCCAAGTTTACTGGAACCAAAGTAAGGAAGTCAACATAAATTTCAGATAACCACACAGTGGAAGCAAAATGTGTGGTCGGAAATTAGGTTTTCTCACCTGGAGTGGAATTTGCCCTGTTTGGCTCTCTGCTCCTGGAGGATTCGAGTGTTTTCAAGCTTCACTGGACTGGGGATGAACCCGATTTCACAGCCTTCTTTAACCAGGCGGCCTATCCACCAGTCATTGTTGAATTTCTACACGAAACAATTCAACACGAGTAACTTGAGCATCCTCTGTACACTGCCACTTTTCACTGCATCTCTATAGTGGTGATCATCTTGTAATTTTTGGATTTTGCCGCTCACCTCTTTAACGTGGAGGAAGTCTTTAGCCTCAAAGGAGATGGCCATGCCTGGCACGGGGACGTCATCATCGTGACACGGGCTATAGTTGACATTTGTGCGAACAGCAAATGCAACTGGTTTGGTCTATAGGAGGGAACAAAGCAGAAATTAAACACGTATGAGAGATTATAGAAAAAAGAAAAAACAAAAGTAACTACAAACTGACTGGTTAAAAGGAGACACACAAAAAAAAAAAAAAGTGTCCACATGACAATATCTACCAAAGATAAAATCTACTGAGAAAATATGAGCAAAATGTGTTTGTGTGGAATGATGTATATTTGTCTATTTTGATTTAGGTATTGATATTTGTGTCGTGTTTTGTGTGTCTGTAATGAGATTTGGCAAATTTGAATGTGCTTTTTTTTTTTACAGTACGTGTAAAAGTTGTGAGTTTGAGATGTGCGTGTGTGCATAAGACCTGTGACTGTCTCCCTCCTCAGCTCCACTTCAAACAGGCATCCGGGCTGAATTTAGCTACTCTTCTGGCGTACTTGAGTTTGTCTGTAATGTAGCTGCATGTTTTTTTGGTTTTTTTTATGCTCTTGATGCAGACGGTCTGGCTCCGAATATTGGTTCCATATCCTCATCTTAGCTCAGGGATGCAAAAAGTGTTGCAGGATCAGCACCCTCTCATAGGGTTCGAATCATGTTGCCATTATAATCTTATAATCGAATCATTGTAAAACGGCTGACAGAGAGGTGCGCACATACGCACACCAAAGATTGTACAGCCGTACAAATTGTATTATCCACACATTAATGTAATTACGCATGCACACATTTTATGTCGCACATATGAATCAGTGTTTGCATGGATCTTAGTATGTCAAACCAAAATGTCAGCTCTCTAAAGGCATGTAGAAGTCATTTTGCTGCCATAATAGCCCCATAAAAAAAAAAAAAACTTCTTTTTTGTGCTCGACTTGCTGAGCTGTGATGCTTGTCTTGGTGTGAAGTGTAAATATAACCTTGGTGAGAAAGACAAGTGGGCTGTGAGTCATCGGGACTTGGTTTCGTCTCCTCTGCCGCCCTACATGTTAAGGCACTTCAAAGCAATCACTTCCTCAACCTTGTCAGTAAAATTTAGGTCTTGTCTTGTTTCAAGCAGTGCTGGAGTAAATGATGCATGAATCAATCCAATGATGTTTATAATGACTGAATCACTCGTGACCTTTCTGTTCATTTCTTGCTGAGGAAATCAGTCCTTTAGATAATAAATAAAGCTAATGAAGTGTGTTCCATAGCTCTACAGGCTGCATGTATGAAACACCTATTTATTTTGATACACTTCCTGCACAACATCTCAAATGAGCACAATAAGAGCCATAGTATAACATACTATAATGAGACAACATTATACTTGTAGGGCAAGCTGACTTAAGACACACAGCCCTGTAAATATTACATAAAATGTTTATGGATGTATTCTCGGAGCCAGTCTGGCAGCAGAGATTGCAACAGTTGTCAACATGGCCGTGCCCTTAAATAGATTACATTACCTTTGAGAGTGACAAGCAGAATAAGGTTGATCGAAAAGCTCAAATGAATGTACAGGGATCAGGGGTGTACGTAGTTTAATCTCCCAGCGAAGACCTACCGACCCCCACCCACCATTTCATCTGCAGGGAAACATTTAGTGCGTAATAGTCAGATATAGGCCTCAGGGAATACACTATATCATTGATTTGGTTCTGTGACTTCATCAAATGTAATAAATGTAAATGTATGCAAACCCCATACAGAAACGCCGTTGAGTGCTGACTACTACACCACCCGTGTGGAGCTTAGAACAACATCCAGATGAGAATAGAACGTAAAAATGAAACATCCTGTCCTTCATCAGCTGTTTTCTTTGATTTCCCTCCGCATGAATGAAAAAGCAACTTTAATCACAAAATTCCACTTTCCTATTTAAGTGATCTCAAAAAGTTTTTGTGAGCCTCAAGTTACATCACCAGTACTGATTCTAACCCAAAGAGACAAAGCACTTTAGGTTTGTACTAATTTAGTTGTATTTTGGACAATTTTAGATATTTTACTTAATTTATTTATTTATAGGTTATTGACATTTTTAATTGATAAACTATGCGACATCACACTGTAGCATCTAAGATTTAAACTGAAGAACCAGGCTTTGATCTAGAGCTTATTATTTTTATTTATTAATCCCTTTACCATATATTTGTTTATTTAATTGACTTAGATTTCAAAGATTCTTACATATATTGTTTTAATTTGTCTTATTTTTCTGTTTTCATATTCTGGTATTTTCATATTGCTGTATTTAGTTTCCAATGCTTTACTCAGGCTCAATTGTTCCCTTACTGATGATGTAAGATACTGTTTCTTCAGCCTTTGCTGCTTCTGTTTTAAATTCAGCCCTCGTTCAGTCAACACAGTGCTGCATTGTAATTTATGAAACATTCCATAGAAATAACATGAACTTTAAGGGTTATTAACTCTGTGAGTTAGCTGAGAAGAAGGTTCTTCTTGTACCAGATATATAATATATATATATATAGTTAGTTTACAATACCATATATAGGAGTATATTTTAAGTATCTGCAATCAACCTAATGAGCCAAACTGGTTGAAAAGCTCCAGAGAGCTGAGATGAACCGCAGCGTTGCGCAGTGAATCCCTGTGGCTTCACATGATCACATCATACACAGTCATCTGACGCACTGGCAATTTAGAAACAATTGATTAGTGGAGCTTTGAAGCAGCTACAATCAATAGTGGGTGAAATGAGTACTTGCATGTGAAAGTGGTTCCTCACATGGGCAAACCCGCAGAGGGCCATTACACAAGCCGGGTTCCTCTCTTTTTTAACAACCCATGGACCTTTGTTTCAGAGCTTGCAGCCTAAAAGCTTATTGTTTTTGATTTGATCTCACGACTCTTTGTCGTCGTCTGTCATCAGAATGAAAGAGTTGTTCATCAATACAGCGGATTGAAAATTGGGATTGGACTGTGGAAATCACATCTAAAAGATTTTAGGGCTTGTTTTTGTCATTCTGTTCCAGAACATGGATTTTTAGTTTACATTTTTTTTTTTTTTTTTATTATTATGCAATACAGGCTTGTTTTGTCATTTAGGACTTCATCTTCATGTGGTGGATGAACACACTACTATTCACATTCACCCATTCACACAACAATGACAACAACTGTAATGCAAAGAGCTAAAAAATGCTCAACCTCCACAGCTCAGGATTCAATATGGAGACATCAAAACGAGACCAGGGTAAGATGGGGATTGAACCATTGACCTTGTGAGTGGAAGCTTTTTCAGTTGATCCACAGCTGTCATGAAGAATCTACGTTATATTTATATTAAACTTACATAATAGTTAATCCACTTTACCTGGAGCTTAATGCTCTAAATCTAAACAACAGCATTGAATTTGTCAGTTTCATTTTGAAACATACATCACAAATACAGGCACCTCACAGCAAGAATACACCCAGTTCAAATTCCAAGATTTGGGGTCTTTCCATGTTGAATTTTTTTTCTTGCACTAACATGCCCGTATCTTTCTGCCTGAATCTGAATTTCACTTTTTTTATATACTCAGTCACATTCTCTGTGACCTTAACATTAGAGGAACTACAAAGTGTCTCTGAGAGCCTTTCTGCTGCTGCTGTGTTGGTAAAAGCTCGGCTCAAGTAACAAAACCCAACTCGTACAATAGCTTACTTCTGTTTTCATGTGACTTACAGTTATAAAAAACTCTTATACTGGAGGGAAATCTCTGATTTCATCTACATAATGGACATTTAGCTATGTTTCTGTTTGTTCTCAATTAGTAGAATCTACATTCTCCTATGTTATAAACTGTGTTAACAAAGAGCTCTGAAACACTGATATCTAAAAGGGAGAAACACCTACATAACTCAAAAATAACTACCTATCATATCTACTAAACTAAACACAATGTAAATACTCAAAGCTTAGAAAAGAATAGATATGGAGGTCATTCTTAGGCAAAATACATTGACGTAATATTATTGAAAAACTTGACAATAAAAACTATGAACACTAATCAAGGTAAATGTTTTTCACCTTTAAAGCCATGGAATTCTTCATGTACTCATAGCTAAAATTAAATGAAATGAAGCAAAACTAGAAATAAAAGCTGGGGGGAGGGGAAGCTAAATAAAACTAACCCCAAATCATCTCGTTTTTTTCATCTTTATTTTTTATTTATTTATTTTTTTACATTTATTTAACCAGGTTAAAGCCCATTGAGATTAATAATCTCCTTTTCAAGAGTGACTTGGCCACACCTCGATGGGCTAGAAGCACTCCAATATTGAACTTTGATTATCTTGGTTAATTGTAGTATATCTACAGTACTTCTCCATTTACCCTATAATGCTCATCTACGTAATGATGAAGTTCTTCATCTGCAGAAAGGCTTTACAATAAGTGATGGTTTTTCCTGTGTACTGACGCCTCATTGAAATATAACAGGTGTGACATGATGAACTATAGGGATTATAGAAATAATACATTAGTCAAATCCTCCTGGAATCATTGTCCTCAGGCTGGTAGCAATGTAAATACTCAGTCTGCTGATGATTGAAAGCCGGTGTGAATGTGTCTGACATCTCCATTGAGAAGATCATTCAGTCCAGAGTTTTGCGGTGCTGGGTCTTGTAGAGGACACAGAGTCCTTGGCGTTTGCATGCGATGAGTCACATGGCTGCATGAAGGTATGTGGTCCATTAGTACACTTACACTTATGAGCCCTCCCTCAGTCGTCTCATGGACCGCTGCCTCTTTCCTCCCTCCCAGCTGCTGTGCTTTGCCTCGACTTTCCACTGCTGGCTGTTAGATCAGGCGTTCTCTGCCTTAATGGCATTTTACAGACTTGCCGGCAATCTCACACACTTTGACATGCCGCCTCGTATCACAGGTGACTGCAGGATCTGATGACACGCTGGCCCTACAGCATCCTTTCATCTGCTGACTGAGTCCATAGTGCTCTGTTACCTCTTACGTAACGGAGGCCTTCATTAAAGATGCCATATTGACTGCACTGAGGGAGGGAGGAACGAGGCGGAGGGTTACACACTGGGCAAGAGGCGGGGGCGAAGGGGGGAACAGAGATGGAAAAGAGCAAAGTGTGTAAATATAAATAAATAAAGCAGGAGGAAGGTAGACTAAAAATAAGACAAGATAACCAACCTGTCTGTAACTGGGAGCCCTGTGAGGCGGCGCTACAGACCACAGCCAATTAACGGCCCGCGACGCCTGTCACAATATCACATCGCATCATGCATATTTCATTAGATAATACCTCCCCGTGCTCTCTGCGCTTGGTGACTGAGCCAACACCTGCCCTCACTGGTGCTGATTCGCCGCGTAACACGCCACAGCCGCTCCATTAGCAGCTCGCTCAGGATCTCCGGCCATAAATCAAGATTCCCACATTGTTTCACCTTGAATGTTGTGGATCGATTTGAAATGAATTCCCCTCAGCTCAGCGCGCTGGCCTCAGGCTGTGCTGTGAGTCCGTACATTGTATTATTACATACAGGCAACCATAGCCCTCCATTAATTTAGTGTGGGAAAATATTTCTCTAATTATCCAGCAACGGGTGTAGTGGCTGAAGCCCTGCAGTTGATAATTAATCTTTCTATTATGCTTCAAGTGGACAGTTAAAAGAGTTTGTTTTATTGATTAAAATAAAAAAAAATTTTTTTTTTTTACAAGTCTCATCTGCGGTCCATGCAGATTAGGACGATGAGTGGATGTAAACAAAAACAACATGTAATGCAGAATTAATGTATTATTTCATAGAACACAGGCAAGATGTTACATCTGAATAATAAAAAAAAAAACCCATAAAAAATATAATTTAAAAAGTGAAATCAAGGATAACAAAAGGCTGGAAAAGTAAGGTATTAACAAAAAAAACTAAACAAAACAAAGAAGCGTTTTGCAACGTATTGGGTAACTCACATCATTCACACGTACTTTAGTTTTCTCCCACAGTACAAACATATGTGTTTGAGGGTAGTCGTTTTACTGTTAATCGCCTCTGGGTGTGAATATTTGTGTGTCATTTAAAACTTGCGCAGTGTGCTTTGATCAGCAGTTAGACAAAGCCCTTTATAGAATGATGGATGGATGGATCCACGGGACATAACATGAAACTTTTAATGAGCCTGGAGAACTCTGTGCACCAGAGATGAGATCAAAACTTATTGGTTGTAAACTTCAGGCTCTCAGATGACACTACGATTGTCTCCTCAATTCTCAGATGTTTATAGACTGCAGTTAAAAGAAGAGAAGACACGACACAACGTCAAATATGGCCTATGTCCTAACTTTTTAAGAGGTTTTGTTTGCCATTGAATATAAAATCAAGTAAGCCCTCCTACTCTACATTCTTGACACATGCAAATCACTGCTTTTATTTATATTTTTCTTTCTCGACAGGACTTTTTGAAAATGATTCACATTGTGTGCGTTAGAACTACACATAAGATAATGTAAAAGAAACCTCATTGGTAATAACATCCACCCATTTATTAAGTCTTGACAGTCTTGAAACTTTGCTTACCTGCTTTTTCATGAAAGCAAATCATAATAGCTTGTGTTATACATGAAGCGTGCAATAAAAATACGGGATGAAGTTGAAACATTGAACTCAGAGATGCTGAAAAGCTCAGTAGAGCTGTGCGGTACAGAGAAGTCAGTTACAGAATGCAACATGACCTCCGAAGAGCACGTCCAGTGAAAGTATCAGAGAAATGCAAACAGCAAGAGTTTGAAACAAATCTACTTAGGAAAACATTGTAATGTATTGTCCACAGAGGTGTGTACTGGCTCTCTGAACCTTTCATTAAATTACACCTAAATAATGTTCTACTCGTTATATTTACATATAAAAAGTTTTTTAAAACAGGACTTGGCTAAAAAGGGCTTTAAAAAAAAAGTCACAACTAAAATGGGTTAAATGGAGAAAAATAGCTAGACCCAAAAGAAATCCCTGTCATTTCTTTAGAAATGACACAATGGGAAAACAATGGGAAAACACACAAAACTGCTTAGAAAAGAGCTAAAATGGATAGAAAAGAAACCAGTCCCACTAAAATCAGGTACAAAAACAGCTGAAAATTTAATGAAATGTGAGGTTTAAATCCTAAATTGTATTTGAATCTTCATCAGCGTCACATTAAACATAGTTTCTGTTTCACATATATCAGTGCTTAATTGTACATAGTCCTTGAGTGCCAAAATGAACCTTTCAAATAAAATTTATCATATAATTTATCATTAGATGAAACTTTAAGAGCTGTGTTACATCATTTAAAGGTTAAATGTGTTTTGCAGCTCCAGTTAAATTTCATTTAGTGGAAAGTTACAAAAACGTCACTTTTTTCGTCTAAAAGGTTGCAAAGCTCTGCACTAGACAGAGACACGACTGTACTACGTGTCCTACAATACTGCCCTTTCATGAATGTGGGAGGTTTTTAACAGAAAATGAAAAAGTAAAGCAGTCATCCAAGTCAAATCCAAGACAACGTCTTGTTCCATCATTTGCGTTACTACCTCAGTCTCTACACAAATAAATTATTCAACAGGTTTATAGGCTGAATGGTAGCAGTCAGTAATTCTGACATGTAAAAAACCAGCGATAGCCCCATTTGAAGCCAATACCAGAGAAGCAGATGATGTTTGTATGGGTATATGTTATTCATATTAATATTGCAGTACATAACATCACAGGCATCAACCCAGTTTTCACTACCTCCAAATATCAGTGGTATGTCGGGGAAGTGATAGTGAATTACTGCCCATAAGGACTCACAGTCAAGCAGCCTGCACTTCCTCTGACCTCAGCCTGCTCTCTCTCTGGTGGCCAGACCACAGAGCGGCTATTTTTTACTAGTCATCTGTCATGTAAAATGCCAGTGGGGATAATCTATGCCAGGTTATCTATAAAGCCAACTTATCTTTTTAATTAGTGAGCCGGAGAGGGGTGACTCTGGAAAATAACAAAATAGATGTGCTGGAATGATTCGTCTCTGCCAGCTATGAGCTGCTGGGAGACACAGCGCAGGAGGAAAATGTCTGCTTAAATGGATGGATAGCCAAAAGCTTCGGGCTCACGGCTAATGAGCAAACTAGCTGTTATAAACACTAAACACCCAAAGAGAGACAATAAACCCAATTTCTTCAGACACTTGCTCGAATTATTAAGCAACAATAAAAGACCACGAGCGATCCAATGGGCTGTAAAGCAGGAAGAGAACAGAATGTGCGCTGATGATAGCAGCATTATTTCACAGATCAAAGGCATAAATCTTAACGGAGGAGGCGATTTGAGTTATTCTGTGGAAACGATCGCTGATTGCAATTCCTGTCGCACAAAGGGCAGGCCTGCTCACTCGTGTGCGTGTTTGTTTATGTGCTGCTAATTGTGGCCCAGAGCAGAGCAGGCAAAAAAGCCTGGCTATGATAAACAGACACCGAACCCTCTGGGGCCCCTAACCTCTCACATCAGTGGCCCTATAACAGCCCTGTCATGTGAGAAACCAGTTGGAATCAGCTCTAATTTCCAGGGTCACTCTGAGTCACGTGTTATGCCGATCCATCCCAGAACCACTAAAAAAAACATATAACTTTGAATAGTAAAAGTAGGAAAGGTTGACTTTTCTCATATGATCATTTCTCCTGCTATGAGTCTTAGTTCTTTGTCAATATTAACAGAAAAAAAAACAAAAAAAAAAAACATGAAGGTTGAGAAGGAAGAAAAACAAAGCCAAAAACAAAGCAGACTAGTTTTCTTTTAAACACAAACAAACCCAAGTAAAGTTTATGTTAGAATCTGAATGATGCCAGACATCCTTCATTCAACAGATATGAACCAGATTTTCTTTGAATCGCACACTTTTGTAACTCTAGACTTATGAGGACTGGTGTTGTCGCGAACTCAAACACCGACAGTCGCTGTTTCATTATACAAAGTCAAGAGGGGACGGCTCATTTAAGCATGCCCTTGCAGCATTGCAACAGTCAAGATGAAAACTTGAAAAGTAGAGAGAAATTCTGCAACGCTGAAACTTCATACAGCAACTCTATATCCTGTGTTTCCATAGAATCAAGCTAACATATTAACAAACAATTTAGACGCATACGTTTTCTTAATATGCATGCTTTTAGAATGTGTGAGGAATGACAGCAAACTCCACACAGTAGAGTCAAAAAAATCTAAAATCTAGTCTCTTCTTTGACATGAAACTACAGGTCATACATTCTGTTATTGTGATGAGTTGTTGGATGAATGAAGCATTAAAATACACTGCATCAAAATGTGTAACCAGGATGAATGCATTCCAATCAATCATTTCATTTTATTCAACGAAAAGCATGAAGAAGACAGGCATCAATCTATATTTTATTATTTGAAAATAATGTTTGGGGATAATATTGACACTTTATTTAAAAGCCGGTATCTTCCAATACTGATGACGTGAGAATAACATTAAGCTTACATCATTTTAGGGGATTTTGTTTTTGCCAATTTAGGGAATGAATCAGTCTCTTTGAGAGCTGTACTTTTGAACCCATTTGCAAAGATACTGGTAATCATGAGCTGAAGACCAAAAGACTCAAAGAAGAAGTCAGGACCTCAACATTTTTCATACAAAGTTCAAATTGTTCAAGTGTATAACATATGCTGTCCAAACACAAGGTAAAAGTACTCAACCAGAGAGTCTGAAACCCCATTTAGAGTGAAATCCAAAATGGCGCTGACACGCCCCCTCTCAGGGTCCACACGCCGGGCAGAAGGTAGAGGAACTGGACAAAGTGATACCAACCTTGGCCTTGTCGAGCTGTGCCTGAGCCTGTCGCTCTGCCTCTCTGCGCACTGCCTCCTTATCTTCCTCCAGGGACACATCGGAGTCTGATGGACGGCTGGTGTAGGAGTCGGCCGAACCCTGCGGAGATACAAGCGGCAACACCTCAGTGACACGTGCACGCAACACCGACACTCATTTTGTTTCACACTTTAAAGATGACAGCTGTTGCAAGCCAAGAAAGGGCCACACTGTAGAAAAATAATTACGTTTTTTTTATTGCCTCTGCTCTTCAAATAAATGTGAAAGGTGTTAAGTGTTAAGCTTTGATGATCACAGAGATCACTGTTATTTCAATTAAATAATGAACAGAAACAGTGCAGTCAAATAACTTGTTTTTTTTTTAAAGTAATATGCCAATAAACAAACTGTGTATCTCCTTTGCAGATTACTGATGACTTCAAAATCCACTGTGGGAACCAAGTGAAGGACACGAGGTTCCTGAACATCTCATAAACATGAAGACTTACACATAAGTTGGAGTGCACATCATCACAAAGTGACTCGCATCCCCTATGTTGCTGCACGAAAACTATAAATAATTGATGAAATGTATACGGTGATGCTTTCATGCTCTTGCTGTAAAAGATCATTCCGTGTACGCTGTGATATTTTTGTATTTATCAGGTTGTCTGGTGGAAAAGTTGAAAACAAGTTGTTTTTAGGTGGACTGATGGACAGGATATCATACATTCAGCTAGTGATTAGAAGCCATAATGAGCATTGTGGATCTTTACATTGTTACTTATAGTGGCCTCCTGACAAGTATTGCTTTGAAACCATTATCTCTTGTTTAGATAATGCATTCTAATGAGTGATTCAAAGCGCTGCGCAATAACCTCAAATTAGAAATTAAAGGAAAATGTGAAAAAAATAGGTTCTTAAAATTTAATTTGCAGCTGTCAGGAGTTATAGATATAACAACCCCAATAATCCACGAGCTCATTTCACACAATGATTAAGCTGTCAGAATTTTGAAAAAAGAAAGGAAAAAAAAGGATTTTTTTTTTTTTTTTTTTAACAAAGTTGAGGCAGTGGGGAACACTATCCTTACCTGCACGCTACTATGCCACCCACACAAGGTCTTTCATTCATCTCACTGCACCATTACACTCTGCTGTCTGAGTTAAAAATAGCCTCCCTCACTCTGTACCTGATTAGAATTACCCAGCCATCACATACATACAAAGGCGGGTCGTACCTCTCCTTCCTCCCCACTTTACGCCACCTGACATATGGATAGAGTCGACACCAAGCGTTGTCGCCCCACATAACACAAGGTTGTTCATATTTATGTCCTCCATCTTACACAAAGCCCTGCCAGCTCATCAATCGCCTCCGTGTCTTTTATCTCCCCCTCTGTGTACCTGTGATGAATAACTCTTTTGAAATCGAGCTAATTAACCATTCATGAGCTGCTTTTGCTGTCATGATAATATTCCGTTTGATATAAACAGGTAAACTATGTGTCACGTTTGTATTTCTTCATGCTTAACAAGGAGCTCTTCCATGCATGTTGTGATATGTTGTTTGAAGCTATTTTTAGCCTGGAAACGTGCAGGTGAATATACCTGCGATCGTTACATCGGGTCATGGTTAAAAATGGGGCTTGATGGAGAACGCTGCCCCACTGGGTCAGTAAAAGGTGATATGGAGGTCTGCCCAGAATCTGACAGCCATAACTGATAACAACACCAACTTCTCATCATTACCAGGCAATACACGACCATGCCACACTGACCCCAGACACTCAGCACTGAGGGATGTGCTGGGGGAACAATGACTTAGACGAGCGCATGCACACACACACACACACACACACACACACACACCCACACACACATA
>OMNM01014517.1:3665-19494 GCA_900302745.1 Parablennius parvicornis | reverse complement strand
TTTTTGGCAATTAGAAATCTGCTCTTATTCACTGTGAGCAGTGAGGAAGAATATTCTTGGTGCATATCATGCTGAAAAACCACTGTGAATTCTTGGATTTGCAAAGACTTTATGCACCGTGGAGAACTGGAAAAGTGGGAAAGTTCAATTTCCCAGTGAAGAAATGCTGTCTTAGAACTTCCCACGGGAAAAAGGCGATATTATCTGAAGTATCTAATCAACAAATTTGGAGGAAAAAGAAAGGCTCATCACTGTAAAAGACCCATAATCTCAGTGTGTGTTCATGAGAGTTTGGTTGATGATATTGACTGTACAAGCATCGTTATATTCATGTGTCATTGTCTTGTTGCCTTATAAATGCTCTCAGCTTAGAAGTGGCTATTTGAAATCGGTTAACTATGTGAGTACCCATCTCAAGGTGAATGCATTTTCATGTTATTTACCTATAATACTTTATTCAAGACCTTAGGACAAAAAAAATAATTAATTGCACCGCATCCATCCTATTCTGAATTTAGTCATTAGACATACAATAATCTTAGTCCAAGTGGGAAAGTTGATTAGATTTGATTTGAGAGCGGTAAATGAAATGAGCCACTTAATCATTAGGCTTTCTTATTTTTTTTTTTTTTTTTTTTTATACTTTCATTGAGCAAGCACTCAATTCAGTCAATGACCTCCAAATTGAACATTTCAGTTTTGCAAATGAACGAAACATTGGGGAATTTTAAAAGCTAACATACATTTTTTTCCCTATTAGTAGTCCAGGGTGAGATCTGAAACAAATGGACTTTTTTTTTTGTTAGGTTTTTTTTTTTTTTTTTTTTACATCTGCCTAATCAAAACTTTTAATTAGAGAGTAAATAACAGCCTCAGGAAACACTAATGGTATTAGGCTGCTCTACAATTCTTCAGTGCAACTTTACTAAACTGTTTACAACACAAATGAAGCACAACACAGCTCCAAAATCCATTTCAGTCATTGAAACACTAAACCTCCTCTTTAATAGAACTCCGACAACTTAAAAAACAAACAAAAAAAAGGTTCCAGTTGCTTTTCAGATTGGTGCAAGTGCAGGAAACTCCCAAAGGGGTACGATGGGATTTCTAGCCTTTTATCCCAAGTAGGATATCCCTGTTGACAATGGCGAAGGTTCCTTCTTGACAGGTTACATATCCATGACAGGGTAAACAGACAGATTGAAGCATATTCTCACTATTCACACCTACGGACAGTTTTTGAGCCACCAATTAACCGCAAATGCATGTTTTTCGACTGTGGAAGAAAACATATGCAGACCCAGGGAATAACATTGAAAATCCACACAGAAAGACCCTCGAGCTCGAATATCTCCGGCCTGAGCTGAAGATATTTCTGCTGTGAGGAGAGAATGCTAACCACTCCAGCATCTTTAGATACAATTTTATGTTTATTTCATTCACTTATTCATTATTTAAAGATAGCTCTGTGTTTGTGGATGCTTATTGAAATTAGGCTTTGACATAGTGTTGAAATCAGCTTTTTATTTTGGCTTTTTATCAAAAAGGTTTGGCAAGTGAGTGAATTCAGCTGTCTGAAGCAGCAAATTCACAAGACACTCACATCTTTACTTCAGTTGGTTGAATATCTGTTTGTTGGTTTCATCTTGAAGCCACAGAGGTGCTTAGACACTGTTTAGGTGGAGCCCGCTGAATTTTGGGATAGATTGTTGCACGTTTGATTTGAACATGACACGGACATGTCAACACACTGATAAGACCACATGGACGAATGTGGTGTAAAAACCGAAATTCAAAGCCCCATTGATGTTTCATCAGTTAAGTTCAGAAACAAGCAGCTATCAATAACTCAGAATAATCTCTACAATTGCTCTTCTCATGGGGTACCAAATAAAAGACAAAGAAATTCAGTTGGAATTTACTGAACAGCATTATGCACTTAATAAAACAGGAAGCAAAGGTGCAGAAAAGAAAATCGTAGTTTAATGAGCAGCACAAAGTGCTTTGGGGAGCGGCGGTCAGTAACCATGTAAACATGCAGCTCCCATGTCAACATGGACTGTCGTCCTGGAAACATGTCACTCCGTGAGTTGATCTGGCATTTGGACTAGACTGTTAAAAAAAAAAAAAATACACGTGACGGCAGAACAAAATGATCTGTAATGTGTCAAATTTACTTTTGGATCCATCTTAAATATAAAACCTGGTCCACCGTTACCATTACCGCAGTTTCTGAAATGTTGTCTATAAACCACAGTAGCAGTACAACAACAAAGGAGCTGAACTTCAGCGTTCACAGGTTGCATTTATTGCAGCACTGTTGCCGCGGATTGCATTAGATTCTTCAGGTGTACCTAATAAACTAGAAACGCACTGTATACCCTCGAGTTGACCCTAAAATTGCATCGTCTCGGTCGGCAAATTTGACTGAAGCAGCTGAAACAATGCAATTAGTCAGAGTTTCATTGGGGAGTTTGAGTGCTTTATGACTTCAATTGACTTTTACAGGCTTTAACGTCTCACCAAGACCAGAAATTCTGGGGGAAATTAATGAAATACCTTTTCTTGGTATGTAGATGGTCAAAGGAAAAGCTACTGAGCTCCATCAAAGGCTGTTTGAGTGCTCAGTGTAAAAGATTTGCTTTTCAAAAACCCATAGTGGTGGAGCCTTAATTAAAACACAAGTCGCTCCACAAGACGCATGTGCAGGTCCAACTGACAGGCTGTAATAAATCAAAGGGTCACCCCGGCAGCTCCTGGACTAATGACATGCCACAGTAATTGTGGCCCGAGCAAGAGAGGTTAGTGATCAGCCGACAGGAATGAAGGACCCAATTTAGCATTCACACCTGTCCTTATGAGTCAAGTGCAAAGAAAAGGCTCCTTTGCTTTCTGCAAACAATCTTTACAGAAGTATCATGTGTAGAAACAATGCACACTCTCCTGGGCTCTAAGTCATTCTGTCTGTTCGGCTCATCTCACAAAGTAATGCACATCGAGCAGTAATGGTTCAGAACGAGTGAAATAGTGGGTGCATGTTACGCCGTTCAGCGGGGAGGGGGAGGACAGAGTGATGTTACTCCAGCAGGCTGACAGGCTTAATGCATACAGTCCATTAGGACTTTTCAGTCTCTCTGAATGATATCTTATGTCCTTCTTACCAACCTTTAAGAAATATTGTTGAAATATTGTTAACCACAAAAAAAACAAAAAAAAAAAATTGCAAACCACTGCTCTGTTCTCTTTGTAGGGTCTCTCTGAGGAATGCCAGTATCTGTTCCAACCTCAGCTCATCGTCCAGAAGCTGATCGGGATTTCTGTGCTGTATCCTGGATACTTCATTGACCAGATGATCCCGGTCCACAACAGATCTGCACTTTACAAGTGAGTGTCTCTGAGTTTCCCAGTCAGGCTTTAGTTTACTCTGAAATCTCCCACACAGAGAGAAAAGTGGATTTTATTTCACGCAGTATGTGTCCCGCCTGCTCTTTTTCCTCATCCGCTTCTTGAGTTGTGATTATCCTTGAGCCTTCTCCTTGAGCTTATCTCCCATTTTCATTTTGAAAAGATGCAATTTCATTGTGTGCTTATAGCATGCATACCTTTATCATCTCCTTCCTCTTCTTCTTTTTCGGTAGCAGTGCGATTTGAATATATATATTTTTAAGGCTTTTAAGATTTTTTTTCTCCTTGTTATTGCCTTTGCAGTACTTCAAGGAAAGAAAGGCTGTATATTGTGAATGTGACATGAAAAAGAGGTTGTGTAGGAAATGCATGTGTTTATATGGAAATCATATAGCCTTTGGATTTAAAGCACCGAATAGCAGTGTTATCACAGTGCATGAAAAAATGTCCAAGAGACATTTTTTCCCAAATCAAACTGACAGTATATAAAGTTGTTGCAAAAGTTTGTCTCCCTAGAAACAACTTAATATTCAATAATATGATTTATTTGACTCTTCAGCAGTTTGTAATCCAATTAACCCTTGAAAGGTTCACACTAAAAGCGTGCTTTCTGTGTGGTACAGTGCCTGAAACTCTGTGTCTCTGTGTGCCTGCACAGAGTCTTCATTCCCAATTATATATCGAAGGTGAAGGTTCAGCTGGTAAACTGCAGCACCAAGAACAAGAGCAGCGACAGTTGTCCTGTGGTGCTGAAGATAAGAGCGCGGGCGCCGCCGGTGCACAACTCGAGTGCCCTCGACTGCAGGGAGTGGAACCCGTGCGAATTAGTCACACTCGTACCGGCCTGGGAGCAATGGTACTACATCCTGGTGGAGAGATATCTCAGTAACTCCGACGTCTACTTCCGCATCGGGGTGCAGGTCACAGGTGAGTGCTCAGCGGGATGAATGAGATTCAATCTCCGTGTGAGATTGTGTCTCAGTTTAAGCCAGTCAATCAAAACAAATACAGCATATTTTTATGAATGGAAAATATGGACACAATAGATGAATACATTGTTATTGTTGGACATTATATATGAGGATTTTTCCTTCTATCTACCCACTGCCGCCAACCCCTGTTTTTCCCTGATAGAGATGGTCCATACCTCCAAGAGCTCCTCTGTCATTAGAGAATATGTTTTAGTTTGATGATTTACTGAATAAAATCCCACATTTTGGTTGTTGCTGTGGAAATTTAACTAACTAGTAAACAACATCTCGTTCAGACTGAAGAATCGGATTAGATACGCTTTCTTGATATTCAGCACAGGGAAACTTCACAGCTGTATCCCGCCACCACACAACTGTTTGTAATGTCATCTATGGCATAAGGGTTTTATTTTCTGGTTGTGCACAAAATATAATGTCATGATCCAAAGGAGTTAAATCTACTGTGGAATACAAATACAAATACAGTAGCAGTACAGTATAAAAAACAAACAAACAACAAAAAAAAAAACATGCTGGCAGAAATGATTTGAAAAAAAACCCCCCAACAACCATATTACATTTATCTTTATTGCTGTTGACCAATAAAAAGCATATAAACGGTATAAAAGCAATATAACAGTGGCGCTTGTGCAGTTTTACGAGATATCAGACACCTGTAATTATCCCTGGCACCAGGCTGCACGGTGACTTGGTGCCAGTATAACATTAGACGAGCTACATGTAACGACATGAACAGCCCCTGAATTTATTAGTCACATTGAACATCAATAAACACATTATTTATTCTGTATAAATTCACCAGAATACCTCTTACAGTACTGAGACATGAATAAACCTGCGGAGTAGTTACTGGTGCTTTCAGGAGGACGACCGGTATTCTTGTTTTTCTCTAGAAGTGTACTTCCTGTGAAATGATGTACTGACATGCTTCCTTAAATCCTGCGTAGTCCACTCTGAAGTCAACACGTTACCATAAGTTACTGTAGATATTTATCGATAACTCAATGTGAAAGATTGTAGGCCTCATCACATTTACTGCATTTTAATCAACATTCAATACAAGTTATTTTTTCTTTACTTAAAGAAGAGCTGGAAACGTTAGCAAGGGGAGTCTAGAAATTTTTGAAATAGATGAAGTGATATTTTGTGCTGTTAACTAAAAAGACTTCCAGACTGAATATTCTGCACCATTTATTATTTTTTTATCATAATAATGTAAAGATGTTTTACCACACTAGTGGTCTTGCTTCCTGTCTCAATGTCACAAATTACTGGCAACATTTTATTTCTTTAATTTATTCCCACGCGGGTTTTTCATACTGTGAGGTGCAAACCGTTTTGTAAATGAGAGCATTTTCCCAATTTAGCCACTTAAGCCAAATTATTTACCAATTTATTAAAGGCAATGTGTTGGATTTTGTTATTTCTCTAATTTGTGCCTAAATTGTGGTTGTGTTTATTACCTCAATCTGTGTGCTGTCTGCATTCAGCACGTTTTATTATTTTTCCTCCGGCTGCTTTGGATGTGTAATTTAAGATGATACCAGGGAGGTTTCTGAAAAATCGGAGAAGTCATAAATTAGGCCACACAAAAGCTTGGAGTAGATCTCTGTTGCGTATCACATCTTGAATCTCAAACGGATCAGGAAAAATATAAAAGATGGCAACTTCCAATTTGCACAGGTGCTCATAAAAAAAAAGAGATTCATAGGTGTTCTTGTTACATGGGAGCAAAGAAAAAAAAAAAAACACCACATGTCTTTCGAAGCGTATCTAAAAGGCTTGTGCAGAAATTGGTTTCTTTGGACATATGTTTCGATGGGAAGCGAGAAGCCGGGCACAGTCGGACTATTTAAAGTCTTGTTGAAGAAAAGACGAGAGCCCAAACGGAGGGGATTCATATGGGAATGCTAAGAGGCCCGGCGATACCACGCCTAAGTGCTGCATGCTGTTTTTGGGGCTGTGGAGAGTCGAAATATCCTTCGCGCTCGCTCAACGGGGATGGCTCACAAATCTGTGGGAAGTTCAGTCCAGTGCAGCGACCCCCCCTTCTCTCCGCTCCACACTGTATAGTGCACTTTGTCGCCATGGCAACCAACACTAATTATTCACACTCTGTCTCTCCTCCATCCTGGGCAGGCAGATCTTACTTGACCTTTTGTGGATTTGAATTGAAGGAACACCTCAGGTTCAGGGAGAGGACCATCTGGGGTCCCTCACCTTCTCGTGTGCTCCTGCTCTGCGCTGTTGTTATCAAGCCGCCTCTTGAATATGTGCTTTTTGTTTTGAATTCCATCCAATTTAGAAGTATCACAGTCGCTGGCGAGACAGAGTGTGGTAAATCTAGGTTGCACTTCATTATTTATGTTTGTTGTCCAACCAGCAGCTTCTCCAAAGGTGTTTGACCCTCAGGAGATGATTGAGCACTGAACAGCAAGGGTTCCAAACATGCAGCCCACGGACAAAAAGCTGGCCCACCGAGTGCAATAATAACAAAGAAAAAGCTACAAAAAAAAGAAAAGAAAAAAAAAGGGTCTCAGAATAAAGTGAAAAATAGCACCAATTAACATGAGGGTGAATGTGTACAACGTGTAGACACTGCAGAAATCCTGCAGTTGGGATTTTAAGATAAGTTCAGTTCAGTTTTTATTTGTGTCCCCTTAGGGCAATTAGTGTTGCAGCGAAGTATAAGACATAAAGAGCACACATATATAGACACGCCAAAACATACATGGGATCCGACATTTAAAAATCCAAGGGGGAGGGATCATAGAGTGTGCTGAAACATCTGCACCAGCAAATAAATAGAATGGTAAAAATAAAAATCAGTCAACTCCGATAGCCTATCAGCTTTAAGAGGAAAGATCTGTATCGAGCTATCAGTGCGCGTAATAATCCTCCACTGTACTGAATTCAGAAGGGAAATAGCTTTAGGGACTCGTACCTGTTGCCCTTCATATGAGGAAATCTGATCCGAAAGCCAGAAGGTAAATGGAAGGAACAGGAGCTGTTAGAAAGGACAGCATTAACCTTGCTGATTACACTTTGTTATCTGAGGACATTTTTGTGAAAAGTGTGTCAATGTGATTATGTTCATACTTTTTTTTTTGCACTCCATTTGCTGGTTGTTTGATCTCATTCTGCTTGATTAGTTTGAACTAAGGGTGTTAAATTGAATTACATTTATTGACAGGTGTTGGTTAAAGTTACAGTGACCCTCTACGATCAATAGGGCCATCTTATTTATTAAAGTCATGGACTAAAATGTGAAGTTTTAATTAGGCATAATACTCCTTCACCACCCCACCTCCCACCCAGTCATCATAAACATGCCGCTTTCATCATAATTCACACCATGAATACAACTGACACTCTGAGTTATCTGTATATATACATTGTTGGGGTATCATTTCTATGGTTTGTTCTTTTCTTATTGGAATGCCAGTATTTCTTTTTTATTTCTCTTTTATTCCGATTTATAAAGCTTGTCAGGACTGAATGAGAGAACATCTTTTACCAAATAATTAAAAATCCAGAATGCCGACTTTAGACTTGCACCCTCTAAGAGATTTAAGGAACTCATAACACACCCATGTTACAGAAATTATACCTGTAAATGCATTTACATTAATATTTTTGTCACATTACTGTATTACATTTTTAGCATCAATTCAAATTCATTGTCTTTTTTTTCCATTTTTTCTCTTCTCAGTTATTCTTGCCATAAAATAGTAATGTTTGTGCTATAGACGGACATGCTGATAAAACATAATGTAAACTGATTGGCTTTAAATAAATAGAATGATGAACAGCAAATCATATAAAAAGGGAAATTAAAAACATACACCCCCCGCCCCCATGTTCTAAGATGGTAAAAGAGAGAAGCTAATTCTTTGGATTATAAATGGTATGAATCACTATATGTACACTGCCCCTCCCCCCGCAGCCACCCACACACATATTTGCTAACAAGCGAACTATTTATGCAAAACTCGACTTGTTTTAAACCAATTTTACCCACCAAAGTTACTTTTGTCTTGTGCCTGCAGTTTTTTGGGGGTTTGGATATTTTTAGGAGTGCCTCTGCAGTTTGAATGGACATCAAACTACTTCAAACCCTTTCAGAGACAACACTATGCAAACAAGGCTGAGCGAGAAAAGCCTTTGAAACCCTTTCCCCTCAGGGATTGGCGGTATTTGATAGTACTTTGCCAGTTGCCATCAATGGCCATTTTGCAGGGAGTTGCTTTGTGTTGAGTGAAAGCATACCGTTTGCAATTACAGTGAATCTTTGTCTCATTAAAAAGCAGCGTATGGTGCCGAACCTTGCTGTGTGCGTTATGTAAGCCTGCCGACGGGGATCGTTTCAAACATCTGCCAAATACCGGGGTTGCTTAACATGCATTATAGCAACATGTAAAATAACTGACTTGGGTATTACCAGTTTGTTTCTTGTGATTTGTTGTGTGTGCAACATTGCACTCACAACAAGATATTACAAGATGCAATATAGAAAAGACAGCCGGAAGCCATCGTGCATTCAACAAGAACTTTGACTCCTTGCATGAATTTCTTTGATTGATTTTCTTTATAAATCAGATTCTTTTCATTCCTTAACAGATTGTTCCAAACCCAGTTTGTCGAAGGACCAAGCGCAGCCCAGCTCCTCCATGAACATGCCTCAGTCCTTCGGCACGGCGATGGGTTTTTCCCTGTCCGAGACCCTTCTGATGGCATCCCTCCCCAGCCTGTCCCAAAACGCCAGTCACCTGCACACCTCAGAGGACAGTATCATCTATCTCGCCCCCACCGCGGACCCCAACAAGTGCTGGCCGATCCGTCCGACGCTTCGCAACGAGCTCGACACCTTCTCCGTGCACTTCTACGTCTTCTTCGGTCCGAATATATCGATTCCGCCGGACCGAGCCGCGGTGTTCGCCATCAACCTGATGCCGGTTTTAGACAGCGGAGGCGTCCTCAACATGGAGCTCAAACTCAACATTGTGAGTCCGACAGATCAGACGGCCGCAGCACGTTTTATGCATGTGTGGGAGGAGTGGGAGCGCAGAATATAATGATTGAGCCATTGTTGTTGATACCAAAATGACCAACATAACTACATTGGCTGACTTGTGAGATGAATGCTGGTTGAAGAACGTAGAGCCATTCTACAGCAGTGTGTGTGTGTGTGTGCGTGTGTGTGTATGTGTATGTGTTTGTGTGTGCGTGTGTATAAGGAGACAAGTGCCAGGCTGTGTATGTTTGGGTTTTTTTCTCCACACACTGCTGAGGCATCTGTCTGAAATAAATATATTGTTAAATGGCCAATATGTCTTGCAAATAGTAGCAGATAAGAGAATAAGCTGTTTGGCATTGTCAGAAAATATTTGATGATTTTCTTTATGAGCGCAACCGACACACTCAGCTCCTCTGCTCATCCCACAAATCTTAATCCCTCAAAGATGTGACATCATTCTGAAGGGAGGTAAACACTCTTACTAACAGTATGCATTGTATTAATCTACCAAATGCAAATTCCCAGTTTTTTTTTCTCTTTTACTATTTTACAAATGCCATTCTTAGCTGCTTGCTGACGGGAGGTATCTGATCCAAGATGCCGGTCAGCATCCACTCCCACACAGACCCTCCACATCCAGTATGCTTTGTCCTCGCGAGGGCTCAGATTGCAATCAGAAAAGTAAATATGCAACAGTGTGTGAGGAGGAAATCCCCCACCACCACAAGCACAAGTGAATAATTGGGCCCACAAACCTTCTGGCTGAGCTCTCCTGCTAAATATGGATGCACGTATGGTCACGGACTTTGTTGTGGGAGCTGAAAAAGTTCCCAATGTAAGAGGCGCCAGTGCTTGGGCTTGTGGCATATGTCTCTAATTGAGAGTGAACAAAATGCAAAGGCGGGATTTGATATGTCTTTGTTGGTCTGTCCTTTGGACGGTGGTGACATTAGTATTGCACCTGCAGTGGCTGTGGAAGGTCTACAGGGAGGCAGAAGCTGGAGAGCTGCAGATGGACTGTTTCATTTCAGTCCTCATAGAAGCTGAGCCAGACAGTGTTGGAAATACTAGATGATGACGTGAAAAAAACAAATAGATATCTTTGATTGTTTACTTCAAAGAAATATCCTGACATTTTGGGAAACATGGAGGGTTTGTTTTTTTTTTTTTTTTTTTTTTTCTGCTTTCCCGAGATAGATTGATATCAGTTTCGTCTATCTGCATTCAGAAAGATTTTGGTCAAGGACATTTTTAGCCTCCAGTGCTGACAGAGGGAGAAACACAGGCTTTCGGAAACTGGAGAGAAACACGTGCCCTTGAGCAAGTCAATTTACCATAAACGTCCTGGCTGAAGCTATTAATGGACACAATGATCAGTGGGTTAATCATTCGCATTAATTCTTAATGAAAATAGTGAGTTGCAGCCTCACTTGTGAAAGATTTGTTGGAATGCGGCCCCCCGTGCTGTTTCTCCCTGACTTTTTAGACTGAGATGAGCTAAACACATCCTTCATCTCGATTCAACTCACAGAGAAGAAATTGAAGATCAGTCCTCTCATCAAACCCCCAGTGTACAAACAAACACTGTTATTTCCCCAAATGTCACAGAATAACACACAATAGACTTAAGGAAATGAAAATAATAGAATATAATTCATTGAAGATTGACTTCTTGCTTGACGTGGTCACCGTTATTTCTTTACTGGACGACAGGGCTGCTGCTTTTTACTGTTGTGTCTTCATGTTTATTCATGTGAGCATCATCCAACAGTTCTGTGAGAGAACTCACTGACTTGTGTGGGCTTTGCAATAAGAAACCATGGGCCTCAGCGTGCATGCTGGGATGGAGACTGATCCGTTGCCCTTTCAGTATTCAGGCCAGTGTGGTTATTATTACGTCGTTTTGAGGTGTGGTGTTCTGCAGTAACGACCATGTGTCTCAATGAGCGGTTGGTGTGATCATTGCAGAACCTGCAGCATGTTCCGTCACGGTGTATTATTCTATGGATAGATTCCTACACCCCCCCCCACACACACACGAACCCCTCGGAGATGATCTGTCACTTGTTGTCACAAACGCAGGATCCAGCCAGTCAGCCGGTGCGGGACTGGAGCAGATTTGCGGGGCTTTAGAAGACAACGGCTGGAGCTGTTTGTCTGCCTTGCATCACTTCTCTGTGCAAGAGTGTGAAAGGAATGCATACGCCTTTTTATTTCCACTGATACCTCGGCTGGCAGCATATCGATTTAATCGCTTCAGAGCCATCTCTCAAAGTTTCCTTTTGGTAGGGCTTATGCAGAAAGAGATATTGTAAGCACTGCAATGGGAGTTAGTCCTTGAGACCATATCAGTGTTTGATGTTTAGCCTTTATGTGTTAGTCCTCCTTTCTTTCTTTTTTAACAATAAGCAGCCTTACTCAGAAAAGCAGGGCTCGGAAGTGAATAGTGAAATACATTACTTGATAAGTGAGCATGATGAAGAGACTGTGCATGAATATACATTCCATTATTATTATCATTTAAATGAATTCATGTGTGGATTGCATACTTCATTGTCGCAGGGAATTTAGAGATAAACATCAATAAACCAGGCATATAAATATCAAAAAATTGTATTGGCATAATACTAGCTAATATTTCAGTATATCCATTAACTATGGCATATTGTCAGACACAGCTGTAGTTCAGTTGGTGGTTCAATTCAGTTCCTTATGCATGTGAAGCATTCACATTTTCATTGGTGAAAACGGAAAAAAAAAACACAGAAACAAGAAACTATTCTTTCTTTCTTTCTTTCTTATTTATTCTTTATCTCAGATATAAACATCACTGTGTTTGCAGTCACCTGGACTATGTAATTTAACTTTTATATTTAATTGGCCTCTTCCCTCGTTGACTCAGTAGGGTGTAATGACGCAACGTAACATTTGTGTGGATTGAAGCCTAATAAGTTAAACATCCTAACGTGTCCAGTTTGAGCTTGGAGACACCGGATTGTGATATGTGAGTTTACATCTTGATCTGGAGTGACAGCATGTCTGGAGCTTTCATACAGAAAAACTTAAGTTCATGCAAAATACTGATACTTTTACTTTGAAATACAAAATACAATGGAAGTATCCATATTTGAACAATAGAATAGATCTAAAAACAGATGTCCGTGGTATCGGTCTGCACATCACTAATCTTCAGTTTGCGAGCTGTTCACCAAAAGCTAAACAGTTTACAGGTCAAAATAAAAGCCCTCATAGGGTTAAATCTTGTTATGGCATGAGTTAGAGCAGAGGGATGTGCCGCCCATATGCTCGCTTCATCTCGGCTCTCACCAGTTGGCATTCAGTTCTCTTTGGCATACAACATGAGTGTGACTCCTAGAACACATATCAAAGCAAAAAGGCACATCAGCGATAAGCTGGCATGTACTGAAAGTTTTCTATCCATTTGTTTTTTTTTTTTTTGACATGCAGAGTTGACGCACCTGTGTGGCGATGCTTTTAAAAAAAAGATGTTTTGCAATTGTCGGATTCAAAACTGTAGTTTTCTTCGGTCTGTGTAACCTTGAGTGTTACTTTGTTGGTAGATAGAGCTCCTGATTGAATTACACCTCTGCCACTTGCATTCACCAGCCTCAGCTAACAGCTGCATAATAGAGCAAGCATATAAATCATGACATTAAACATGATTAATATTGCAATGTTCACAGCTATGTTGCTGAGTGCTTTACACCTGAAGGCAGTAAATAAAAACTCATAGAAAATTAACATTAATATTCAAAACACGAATTTAAATGAAGGCTTGTCGCAGAACAAGAAGTAAACATTAATTATCAACAGCCCCCATTATGCAACTGAAAGTGATTTAAATCTCCTTTAAAATGCTTGGCTTCGGACAGCGGAGAGGCTGAGAGGCAGCTGGCACCCAGTTTGTGGGGAAATTACATGAGATACACGTGGAAGACAGATAGAGCCGCAAAAGTTATCGGCAAAATCTTAATTTTCAGCCTTGCTCAGATATATCAGAGAAGTGCAGGCAACAGAGGAAACAAAGGAATTTCCTGGTTTCACCGGTACACAAATGTTTCAGATGATAGATGTGAAAAGGGATCGTGACCCATCACAAAATAATCATCTCTATCACAAGATAATCTTTCCTCCATCCATCGTGGTTTCCTGGGGAATCAGGATGTTTACGGGCAAATAATGAAAGGGAGCATTTGTCAACGTGGTAACAAGGAGCAATGATCTTTCATTATGAAATCACAGGTGGGGATTATCATCAGCCCTGGAAAAAAAAGGAAAAAAGAAACAGATTCGGAGAAATGTTTCAACTTTTTTTTTTTCTACTTCAAAAGAAGGAAAACCCCACAACCCAAAGTTTAGTTCTGATGGGCAGCCAATCACTTGGACTATATAATTAAATACGGTTTTAATGTAGACGCTTACATTTTATTGGTGACATAGTTTTCTTTTTCCTCACTTGCTCATTCGGGTGTAATGATGTGAGACTCGTGTGGATTGAAGCCAAATAACACACTTTAACCAACCTAACAGTCCCAGTAGCAGCACGTATTCCAGGCTGAGGTGGGGCGGGGACACCAGATTGGGATTTATACGTTTATATGTGATGGCATTCCACTGAATCCTCACTAAACCTTGACAAACTACATTTTCGCTGCGAGCAGAACCCCTTGTGACTCTCTGAGTAGAAATAATTACAATATCCAGTACACAGCATGACAGTGTCTTGTTGTAACATATTAACTGTAGACTCAGATAAGGGTGGCTATTGTGTATTGTTAATGAATATTTATTGTGCTTCCCTTCATTTTTTGATGGATTAGGAACCTAAATGTCTCATATTGCTTCAGTGCATTTTGAAGTCATCATTTAAGAAGAAGTTTTTAAGCACAAATTATCCCATTTTGAAAAGGGAACACGTACATAACATTGTAGAAGCAAAAACACAATCAGATATTGAATTGATGTCTGGAGTATAAGACCTCCGAGTAGGTTTATCTGAGCCCGCCCTGGCATTAATTTCAACTTGACCTGTTGATAATCCTTGATAAAAGATAAACGATAAAAGATATCAATGTCAAATCTAAAAGGATGTACAGTACGTGTGTGGAGCAATGATCATCAGCAGCTGTCCTCTAGCTGCTGTGAGTTGTTAAAGTGTCAGTTTCCTTTTACAGACTGAAAAAAAAAAAGCATTTGAGGTCATTAATGGCTTCAAATTGAACTGTTGACGGATTGGCGACCTGTCCTGGATGAGCTCTTCCTCTGCAGATTGACAGCTATGACCAGCGGCAGCCCTGTGACTTTGACTTGGATAAGACGTAAAAGATGATCTGTGCGGCCACGTTGTTGTACAGTGGGTGGCGCTCCACCTTCACAGTGAAAGTAATCGGACTCAGTTGTCATCTTGGGAGCTTTCTGTGTTGAGGTTACATGTTCTCTCTCTGCTTGCACAAGTTTTGTGGAGTTGGTTGTCATTTGTAGACTGAGAGTCTGAGAAAGACCTTTCAACAATGACTATTCTGCCTCTTGACTTAAGACTTTGTGATTCATTTTCACGTTCTTATATAAAAAAAAAATCTTTACTTTCAAGTAGATCAAGAATAAATAGAACATTTCTGCTATGAGCGCGTGCTTTCTATCTTTCTTCCATTCTATCACAGTCCGGCATTGCAGTTTTCTTGAACTGGTGTTTCTCCTCTAATCCTTCAACTTCCGACATGTAGGGGAGATTCGGGACGAATGAGGGGGGAAGGAGGGAGGGTTGACGATCTGGAAATGCCAGTGGGCGTGATTTAGTCTTACTATCAAGAGAGCGCATGCCAGATGGTGAGTTTAGGAAGCTTGAAATCTCAGCACCTGGCAAAGTGTTTGTTAGTCACTGCATTAATCAACAACTTTGCCAACTCCCTGCGTATACATTATGTTCATTTTGTGCTAAGGGGGTGATAGAAATCTTATTTATTCCAGAAATAATTGCCTCAAGTTCCCCTCACCACCACGTGGATCTCCCTTTGGAGACAAAGTAAAGTCTTGTAATAGACTGAATCTTGCTCTACCTCTACAGTGCACTTTCTAGTTCATGATTTGGTTGGACCATTTCTACCAAACACTTGCATGTCCTGCTGCAGCCATCCTTCATTCAAAACAACAGAGTACTCCTGATGGATTAAGTCTGGAGGAATTTAGATACTTAGGAGGGTCATTGAATCCTGACTCACCTAATGTTTATCTGCTATTTGTCCTCCTGCTGTTGTGTTACCGATATACTGAATTGGGCGTCAGTGGCCTCTGTTCACCCCGACAGAATGAGGCAATTTAGATAAGCATATGCAGCTCCCAATGCTTGAATAATTCTCATGGATTTTTTTTTTTTTTTTTTTTTTTTTTTGCATGA
>OMNM01014516.1:22613-56855 GCA_900302745.1 Parablennius parvicornis | reverse complement strand
AAAGAAAGAAAGAAAGAAAGAAAGAAAGAAAGAAAGAAAGAAAGAAAGAAAGAAAGAAAGAAAGAAAGAAAGAAAGAAAGAAAGAAAGAAAGAAAGGACCGCACATACATACATACATACATACATACATGCATACATGCATACATGCACACATGCATACATACATGCATACACGCATACATAAACATCCACAGTATTAATGGAAATCAAACTGGAACCCAACTGGAACTCAATGAACAAAGTTGAGACAAAATATTGGACCATTGTTTTTCCTGAACTGATTTAGCTCATCCAGTATATGTCTGCTATAGAACAGACCTTTGAAATTATTTCACAGCCTCTAGGTTGGATCCAGGATTGGATTCTACAAAAAAAAAAAATAAAATAAAAATTTTTTATCCATGTTTAGCTTCATTGTCTTGCAACATCGGTCAACTTTCACCGCAGTTCTACTTGTTGACAATCCACCTGACATCATCCTATGGGGACTAACCAAGAAACTCTGGAAAAAGGTCTTGAATCATCAAGGCAGCCTAAAATCGTAATGCTCCCTCCACCATACTTTACTGTACAGATGATGATCTCCAAATCGCCAGAATATGATTTTGTTTTTACGGTTTTGCTTACATGTTTCCATAGTCCTTCAAAGAGTATCCCATAGTAATTGTATAGCATCAGTGTGTTTAATTTTGTATCAACTCCAGACAGGCAGTAGATTTTTACTATTGATTTCAACCAAATGCAACACATCATTCATCTTCCATCCATCCATCCATCCATCCATCCATCCATCCATCCATCCATCCATCCATCCATCCATCCATCTATCAGAAGCAACACTGCTGGACAATACCTTCTAGAGAGAGTAGGAAAAGTATCAAAATGGCCCCATTTTGTCAGAATTGCCTTCATCTGAGTTTTACAACTGGCCAATGTCTTGTTTGATCCATTATTCTTCTTTGTCTATTACCTGATTTAAACTAGCTATTTTTGGAGTCATTCGCACAAGAGTATATATGCAGTTTTTTTCTTATTTAACTTATTTGAATTTCTACTTAAGCCTATTGCCCCCAAGAGGAGCATAGCGTGTACACAAAAATACACCACTCCGAATGATCTTGAGCTAATGTGGAGATCCGGTTCCAGTCCGACCCAAACCTGATCCTGTTTTCCTGCAGAACTGAACATTGTTAGCGAGGTTTTCAGAAACACATTTAAGAAATGCTATTGTTGGCATAGAATTATACAAACTACATTGTTTTTCAATATGCAATAGTAATAATACAAATTATAAAATGTCTTAATTAATCTGAAGAGGCTGTTTGTCTGTGGAACTCTTAGAGTGACCTAATAAGTTTAATTAGCGGTAAAATGCAATCATTCTTTTTCAAAGATGAATGCATTTTCCAGCTAAACAAAACTGTGCTGATTTGGATTATCAGTGTTTGAGTGTACCTGTGAGATGGGCTGGTTTACATACACCCAGCCTGTGAGAGGGTTGACTCTGAGGTACTCCGGCTGTTCTTCTGACATGGAGTAAGTGATGGCTGCGTTGGTGCCAAAGTCATCATCGTGAGCCGCCACACGCAAGAAGCTTGTTCCAATCATGGTGTCCTCACGAAGGAAGTCTGACATAAAAGAAAGGTGAAACATAATAATAAAAAAAAAAAAAATAATCATGTCAGATACTAGTGTGACAGATCCAAAGTAGAAGACACTTATAATCAGTTCCAATTGTCAGGCAGATATGTGCATTTCTATGTAAATTTCCTTGTTCTCTCAGCTCTCTCAAGAAAAGAGTTGCATCATTATTTCTGGTCAGAGTACCAAAATGTTTAGGGTTGAAATATATGCGAGACACAATGTCTTTAAACCTAAAATGTACAAAGAACATGCAGTGATCAACCATGACATTTTAACCTCCTCTCTAACATTGGGTACATCCTGCTTTTGTAACCACAACAACTTTGAGCCATGGAGGAATTGACTCAGTTAAACCTGAAGGGGTGCTGTGGTATCTGGCACCAAGATTTCAGCAGTAGATTCTGGAAGTCTCCATATGGATCAATGAGCTATGGCAATACATCCCTCTATTAGAAACGCAAAACTTTTGATAGATCTAAACCAGTGATTCTCAACTACGTGGGCGCCACAGATTCATGGAGGGTCACAAAGGCCTTCTAATTTTAACAGGTATAACACTTTGTGTATAAAATTAGGCAAATACATATTTAATGAATTTATGTCACAAAACTACTAAATTTCAGCAATTCTGTTAAAAGTGTAGGCTGCACTAACAAGAAAGACAATGTTTACAATGGTAAAAATGTGGGCTGCTCTAGAAAAAGGTCTGAAACCACTGATGAAGACCGATGAAGCGCAGGGGAGACAAGAGCTGCAGTTTTGGAGATGTTTTAATGGAGTCATCTAGCTATCATTCTTTCAATCCTCATCTCTGTTCTCATGTCATCATGTCCCGTTTTCGACACATTGCTGGATAACCATTATAGAACGTCAAAACACGTCATCCAGCCTTAGTCACGTAACTCGCCACTGAGTTTCACTTACATTCATATCGGATGTTCTCAAACTTTGGGCTGTTGTCATTCTGGTCCAAGATGAGGATGTTGAGCTGACAAATGCCAATCAGCGGGTCAGCCGCCTGGTCAGTCGCAGTCACTGTCACCGCGTACTCCCGCTGGCGTTCACGATCAAATTTCCTGGCTGTCACAATTACCCCTAGAGAGGCGGAGATAACAAGGACGATCAGACAGTCAAAAAAATCCCACTGAACACTATCCAGGCTCCTGTCCCCTGCAGTATATGCAATTTAAAGCTAAAATTATTACTCTGTATGGCTTGAAGCTCAACTTTAAGTACAGGAACAAACGAGGAACCGAGTAAGTGAAAAAATTGTTTTCTTAAAAGCAGTTATCATCAAGTCCAAAGAGATTTAGTATAAAGTATTTCTTACTGAACTGAATCAAATTCTGTATGATTAAGTGTTTCACTACTACACCTCATGGAGCGATGATGATAATGCTTCTGCACTCCAAAATCTGACTAAATAATGAGATAAGACTAAAAATACTTGATAATTTCAAGCTTCATGGAAACAAATCAGATGACATCTCCTTTAGTAGTTCAAACTGTGCAGCTGGAGTAAAAAAGTGATTCTTTGCAACACGCTTTATTGTAACACAAAGCATGTGTGAGGTATTACTCTCTGTATGCATATTGGTACACTCTGTTAACGTGATAAGAACGCATTCACATTATTGTAAAGTGTAACATCAGTACTGATGTGTCCAAGTGGGAAATGACTGTTGCTCTTGCAGAGAGAAACCAGCAGGAAACTATCCATGCGGAGCTCTGTCGCTCTCTCTACAAATAAATAAGGCCTGATCTACTAAAAGGTTGCTCTTATAAAAACGGGCGTAAATTAGATTCACACACGTGAGGGAGCTGATCCACTCACGGGTGCAGTGAGAATTGTACACCGCAACAATTTTAGCACATTTGCCTTCAGGAATAAGAAATATTAGGCAAATCCCCTCTGTCACCTCTGATTTTGTGTTTCTACTTCATATGAAGAGGTGGTACAGACTTTCTGCAGAGATGATGTCAATATTATAATGAGAGTAATTTCCTCAGCTGGTTCATCACACTTTCTGTTTGATGATTTCTGTGGTTTATCTAAATTGTTGACCTTGTGACAGATCATCGTTCTGCATATGTTTGATCACTTCCTCCATATATTCATTTTTTTTCATGTTAGGTGGAGCTTGGCATGTCAGGAAACCAACATGGGAGCAATATCGATTATCCTCATGTAAAGAGGATCTGAAGTCTGATTTGAATGTCCCTTTTTGTGTCACTCATGTTTTTTTCTCTTGGTAAATCACCTTCAAAAGACACACAAACTGAATGCACAATCAAAGGCTGTTTATAGGACATGTTTTGAAGTGAAACGTGGACATTTTTATTGCATTGCATGCTGCCACTGTTTATGTTCATAGTGTGTTGTTCTCTGGTGCATGTGTGTGCGTGGTTTCATTGGTAAAACAAACAACAGCACCAACTAGTGGCCATGCAGAAAATCTACATTGCTTTTACAGAAATCCCTTCCAAAAGGTTGCTGTAAATTCAGTAAATCTGCAAAACACACACAGAGAGAAAGCACACTGTGTGTGAACATTTAATCCAGAAAGCTTTATGTATGATTTAAGTCAACCACAACAGTATTCTTTACAAATGTGACACTATCCCAAGGAGAAAACAAAAATGTATTTGCACTTTGTTATTCACATAGGCAACAAGTACATTTTAGAGAGATTTCTCTAAGACTGAGTTTAACATGAATAAAACAAACTCCTGTCGAAAACATTCAACTGGGATTGTTCAGAGACCTTCAAAACCTTGTAAACATTACCAACAAACTTGTAAACGCAAAACTTGCCACTCAATGTTCCATTATCCAGTTTCTGCTGGATAAAGTGAAAAAAAGAAGTAATTAAAGAAGCCTGGAGATATGAAGTTGTTCTGAACATGATGGCTCTGTGCTCTGATTCTTAATGTAGATATATTTTTACTAGCATTTGAAAACAACCTTTAGCATGTTAGCTTTGAATTGAAATAAACATTGTGTCATCCATCAAGTCCTGTCTCTTTGGTGTATTCACAACAGACGCTGAAAGGAATCAAACCTGAATTAAAACACTTCAGTGGATCAAAAGCTCTTATGTTTGAATGTATATGTGTGTGCTTGGGTACCTGTATCTGGGTGTATGCTGAACGCAGGCACGGTGGAGTCTTTGTGCATGAAGCCATATGTGACCCTGCCATTAGAGCCCTCATCGGCGTCCACGGCGTGAACCTGAAGAACAAACGTCCCCGCCGGCTGGTTCTCCAGGACCGAGGTGCTCTCTCGATATTGCTGGCACTGAGAAGTGGGAGAGCGGTGGTGAAGACGGGTGGGAAGAAGAGAAGACGGCATCTCTGTGAGTTTGGAGGGACTCCGATCAATACTACATTCTATCTGAATGGAAAGCATGAGTGCGTGGGAGGCACAGTGTTATTTACGTTGAAACGATAGATTGAAGATTACTGGAAGGATCATTTGCTTGTGGGACAAACAGTGCAACATGGAGAAAAATGTGCAAGCACAGAAGTAAAGGGGGATTGCCTGCATCATGCACCTTTTCCATTTATTTATTTTCTACATTTGCTTAACCTTTCAAAATGCTGGTAATGGGTTCAAGGGTCGCTGAGTCCTTCCCAGCACCCAGTTGCCCAAAAGTACATAAAAGCCTCTCAGTGAGTGTTTGCTGTTGCTCCACTGCTTTTGTAAATATTGAATCAGTTGATCGTTTGCCACACGCCATACAGTACTGTCAGCCTTCAGCAGAAAAACAAATAATAACTGTGGCTTGGTTTAAAATAGGCGCTTTTGAATGATATACCACAAAAAAAAATTCCTTTTGATTTATTACACTGCCATTAAACAGGTAACATTTGCTTATTACCCTCTAGATAATTACTTACTAACTTCCTGTCTCCAGCAGGTGGTACCGAGGCCGATGGTCATTATCTTCATATGGCTGTGATCAGACCTGGAATGCGCTGCAATGTGCAAAGTTTAAAGCTGATTTGACCATGTCAGAACGGTTTACACTGCTCTTCCTGTTTCATGGTGAAACATCAAACTTTGTGGCACGGTCAGGGCTATGCCTCCAGACTTTTGTGAAATACTGTTGCTCACCAATCTCTGTTCTATCAAAGGGCCAATCTTGAGGTAATTTGATAGTACCCTCTAGGACAAGTTCACTCAAAATGATTTGTAAATTTGGGCCAAAACTTGAGAAACTCTGCCTTATTTTTCAAAATAGTTGACTTATGTTGTTTCCCACTGAAATGACAACGCTGGGCTTGAATTTAAAACAATTGTGGGTGGCACTGTTGAGCCATCTTGCCAGTCATATATGTATAATCCCAAAATATAAAATGGTTCGCCAAGTCTGTTGTCTTTGTAAAACTTCACAACTTTTCATGTACAAGTAGGCCCTTAAAAATGAATTTGACCCCAAATTTTTACATTCATCTGAGGACTTCCAATAGGGTCCTACAGACCCTTGCTGCCGAACATAATGACTAAGTACAGGTGAACGCAAAAACAAACAACCATGTGCTTAAACATATGTGTGGGATTTTTATGTTGCTAACCTTATAACTCCTGCCAACTAACTGTTATCATGCAATGGCTTTGCTTAAACGCGAATCTCACGTCAAAATATTGTTCCCACAGTATCACAAAAAAACTTAATCTTCATTTATATTCATACATAATGTATAGTGTGCATGCACAAATTACCTTTCAACTGCATTGCATATTAAATCAAGTGATTTCATTAAGCCAACAATAGAAGGAGAAAAGCCCCATTGCCAATTATGCAAATAGTATTTATACAGGGATCGAACGCATGGCGGGTTCACTATGTAGGCCTCCAGCGGGTCCTTGACCAAGATGTTGAGCACTATACTAAACGGATGGTTGGAAAGTAGAGAAATAATTTCCCCAAGATGCCTGAATAAAGCATGCCCATTTCTCTTGCTTCTAACACAGAGGTGTCAAACTAATTTAAATTACAGAGTCACATACTGTACAGAACAATTTCATCTTGAGCGGATCAGACCAGCAAAACAGTCACAAAATAACCTTTAAATATAAACTTTAAAGTTTCGCTGTGATGGGGTGCAGGGAATGCGTGATGAAAATGCTTCCACAAAACTGAACGATTGCTTCCAAAAATGACTAGAATCTCAACATAAAGACAATTTTAATGAAACTGTCTGGTGTAAAATACAGTGAAATGCCCCAAAAATATTCTGTAGCTGTTGCTTGCTGCATGTTTAAATAAACTCCCCGTGACAGCATGGCCTTAAGGCTAATGCTATTTTGCTAGCATCTCCAATATCTGAGCTTGGGTCTCAGTATTGTGTTATGTTGCCATTTTCTTTGAAATTTTCACAATACGCCAGTTTGCTTGGAGACTGTTGCTGGTCAGATTTGGTGCACGGCTGTATGTTTGACACCCCTGCCCTATAGGGAAAATAAGGACTAATGAATTGCATGCAGTATTAGATACCACAACAGCATGTGCGGGGTAACAACTTTTCAGATCTTGTTTATTTTTCAGCACATCAGAGTTTCAGTCTGAGGATAAGAAGGCCACACCAACGCCCTGGATTATTTTTGTTCGGCAGCACAACATATGCTATCTCGCCTGAAAGAGGCCACTTCAATCAAGAAACTGTTAACATGAGGAGGGTGAGAGGACCATTTTCTTTTTGGTAAGTAGGACATGAGAGAGAAGCCCAAGAAGCAAAGTTTTCCAACAGAGCACTATCTCTGCCAATTTACATTTTAACAGAACATCATGCTGAGATCATCAGAGGTTTGATCAGATAAAACCCTCGTCCTTTGGTCACATGCTCAATGAGAGTAAACAGCACAGGCAGTCTGGTTGGTGCGTGGCTACCAGAGGAACGCTCCAATGCCGAGTAGGACACTTTCCATACATAGTCACAAATAGTAGTTCCAGCTTAAATTCCATCGAAAGCAAGACTTAACGTCAACCACTCCAACCATTATCTAAGAGGCCGATACAATCTCAACTCCCTTCCTTCTCCTCATCACCCCCATTCTGCATCCTTTTTTTACCCAAACCTATTGAATCATACTCATTTTGCATTACTCTTGTACTCATTTTATCCCACCTAGCATACCTCCACTCCCCTCATTTATATTCTCATCCTGCATCTCCATATTTTGTCTGTTTCGAGTCAATCCCTTACCCTGCCCCTCCCGTCAACTATAGCAGGACAGTGTAACACTAACCATGACGGAACATCCACCCTGAGTTCCAAACCATCCGCTGGAAAAGAAGTCCCAATCCAGCCTTGTCACCTTATTTCACCTCAACTTTTTTTATTTATCTACTCATGAACAAAATTCCTAAACTCTTCAACTTAGGACATGTTTATATAACAACAATTTTGCATTTGTTTCAGAAATGTTTCGGATATGTCAGTTTACACAGGAAAGAGAGAAACGCTGAAAATTATGTGGTTTTAATGTTTGGTTTGTGGTGTTGTTTGTTTTTGTAATGAAATCACACACACACACACACACACACACACACACACACACACACACACACACACACACGCATGCAGAGAACAATACACTGTAAACATTAACAATGGGAGCACACGGACATTTGTATGGACAGACAACCAAGTTGGATTGTTATTACAAATCTACCGAGTCCAGGAGAATATGGACTGGGACATGAGTCATGACACTGGAGGCCACCATTTTTTCCGTGGTGCGCATACGCAGTAGCAGCAGTTCTGCGGTTTACACAGAAACGGAGCCCAAGGGCTTTTAAATAGTAGCGTTTCCCCCCCCCGTTACTATTTAGTTTTTGAAAAGTACCACCTTCTGAGCCATTCTAAAGAAGTTACATTTTCAGTGGATCTGAGCACTAAAGTGAGCAGGACAGAGAGGCAGCAGCTCTATGTTCACAACACTAAATAAACCAATGTGAAAAACAACATGTTTTTACCCCCCCCCGACACTCCACGTTGACCTTCATGATAATTTCAAGTTCAAATTGTTGTATATTTGCAAAGGAAAAAGCCACATGTGGAGTTCCTGGTTTGTGGCACAGTAAATATAAACAAGTTTTGTGATGCTAGACGTGAAATCTAGAAACTTGTAGCCAGAGGCTGTTTCACAAGCTGCAGCTCCAAAGTAAACACGCACTGCAAAAAAATCAATGGAAAACAAAGCAAGTACAGAAGAATATGCTGATGATTTGGTCTATGGGTAAAAACCCTGAATACAAATATATGTATATAAAAAAGAGAGACTCATTTCTGTTTACTTTTCACGTGAGAAAAGAAATGTGTGTATTTTTGTTTGAAAAGAAAAAGCCTTTTATTGTTTGTGCAGTTGCATAGGAATCAATGAAAACTGTTTGTGTGACATCTTGTTTGTTTTTATCATCCTGATGATTGTGGGAGAAAGTGCAAAGTTAACATCTGACACCCCCATTCAGCTCGATGTTATCATGACACCTGCTATAGACAGACATGAATCGTCAAGTCAGGCGAGAGGATACCTCTGCAAACAGAAAGTCAGGCCATCGTTCAATATACACTTGTGCACAAGTCAAAGAATGGAGAAGGTGATAAGGCTCTGATGCCGATATGGGAAGGGAAAGCGAGCTGGCTGTTGGTGGGGCGAACTGGCGAACTGAAAATGAGGGAGACAGAAAGATAGCAACAGAAGAGGCGTGACGCTTGACTCATGTTCTTGGATTGCTTTTCAGGTGAGAACATTTGGACGGCTTAAGTGTGCGCGCAAACACGTGAGAATGCACCCTCACTGGCAGCCTTTTCCACGGCTGCCATGCTTTATGCGAAGCCCACTGGGAGACAGACGTTTCTCTTCGCATCACACGGGCAAGATCCACGCACAAACATGCCCACACACACAGGGATGCACGCACACACATTTACACTCATCTCCATGTTCTCTCAACCAGGTGGCCCCCAAAATAGCAGCATGCTGTCCATGACAGAAGCATTCAAGTATGCAATTTAGCATTTCTGACAGAAGTATGTCATCAACTATATACGTGGATAAAATTATGCCTTCGTACAACATATTGACTTACGCAAGAGCAACCCTTCACATAAGGACGTGACTGAGTTTCCCATGAATAACCAAAGACGTACTAGCGCAAAACACTCAAAAAACAAACAAAAAATAAAAACAGATGGACGCCTTCACATACAGATGTCAACTGTGACCTCTTCTGTCAATTTGAAATTTAAAGTGTCGCAAATCGAATAAGACACATAAAAATTATGTAGGTGAGACAAATAAAGCTGTGTTTGAGGGGAAGAAAAAAACAAATGAAAGGGTGATGGACCATAACATAAACGTAATTTTTACATCTATTTACAATCTTACGCAAATGATTGGAGCTAATTGGATTCTAAAGGGAGTTCTGGACGAAAACACAAGAGGAAGGTTATGCCAAAACAGCAGGAACCATCATGATGTGGTTCCCAATCTGTGGTCTCGGACTCACTTTAGGGTAAATATATAGATATACATATTTATGTAGTATAGGCTGTGCTGACCACTACACCATGCCTCATGCTCAAATTCCTAGTTTATGATCTTATTTTTCTTGTTAGAGGCCTGGATGCAATGCTGGTAGCAGATATGCAGTTAACAGGGTCACTTAACTATTTTCTCTTGTTTGGCTTCAGGTAGAGACTTAGACCACAGTAACTTCAAAAGACATCGCCGAAACTAATTGGCTAACGTGCCGTAATTGACTCCCGCAGATATCCAGCTGGAGACATTGACCAGAAGCAAACCATAGCTTTGGAATTGGTGTGACATTAAATGTGTACTGCTTATTTGATCTTCACTCTCACGAGTGTTATTCACCCTTTTTGAGTCTGGGCATTTTTCTACAGGCAAAAAGATCTCATGGCACACCACCAACCTAAAATGTTCAAGCCTTTCTAGCTAATTCTTATAGGCAGGCGGATAGGTCTTTTTTCACAATTGAACTGTGGACCCCCGCCCTGAACCAGGGTTTGACTCCATCCAAACAACCTGTCTGCCCTCTTGTTTGCTCTCCTTCTCTTCTACGTCAGAGAATTTCCCCTCTGGCATTAATAAAGTATTTATTTTCTGTTCTATTCTATTCTACAACCCCAAATGGAAGAACAGACAGTCTGGTTCTGCAGAAAACCTCCACCTACTAAAAGAAAGTTTTACCTTCCCACACTCTACTTACACATTCATACGTTGGTTTTTCTCTGAAAAAGTGCCTTGAAATGACTATTTGTCACCATAGAAATAAAATTGAATTGAACTACAAGAAGACTCAGTTCATCAGTCTGGTCGCCACAGCCTTATGAGTAATTTTCATGTTTGGAGTTTGTCTCAATGTCTCAATGAAAATCTTTCTTGTAGTCTTAGATGAATGGGGGATTAATTTGTTTGTTTAGGACCATGGAAAGTCTTACTCAACACACTGAACTGACCCCTACATTTTCTTGCAAAGGTAATCTCGATATAAAGATAACTTTGACTGTGTTGTTTTTGTTCACCACTGACATTAAAGCCGTTACCTGAATTTGACTCCTCAATTATCCTTCCACCAGCAGACACACTAGTTTAAAACTCTCTTTCATCTCTTTATTTTCAGTCCTGTTTGGTAGTGAAGCAGCAGACATTCATCGTCTGCAATACTGACAATATTCTGTTAGGAATACTAATTTCTTTCTCTCTCTTACATTGACATGTAAAATAAGCTGTGGAGTGAAGCAGACAGCCGGATGATAGAAATTCTCTGCTGAGGCACTAATTGGCTTGAAGACGACGGCCACGTGATGGGATGCTGTCAGGCTCAGGACAACAACAACCATCATGTGGTTTGGAAGAGAGGAGAAAATGTTTTCTTTCGAGGTGTTGGGATTTTTTACCACATAAGGATCAAGTGGTAATTATATTCACGGTTTGGCTATCGATAATGATTCATAATTTTCGAAAACAGTTATTAAATATTCAATTGAAAATTGACACCTCGGAGCACCACCTATTTAAAAAAGGAAATGATAGCCAATTCAGTTATATCAGTCCCATAACATATACTAAACAATTAATTTGGAATTTGAATTAAATTAATTAAAATTACCAGAATTAACAGTAAAGCTTAAAGGATTTTGGAATTCTAGACACAGAAGAAGTCGACATTTCATTCATTCAGTGATTTGCATTGTAAAATGTCTGGAGACGTCAGATGGTGTTCAATTACATGTGTGATGTTGTCTTTGATGTGATATGTGTTGGGTTGTGATGTGATATGTGTAGGGTTGTGATGTGATATGTGTAGGGTTGTGATGTGATATGTGTAGGGTTGTGACTTAACAAGTTAGTAAAGCAAAGATTAGCATGGTGACCCTGTGTCTGTGTAGCAGAGCTAATGTTGGTTTACAGGTCTGTAACTACCTGTACTTGATATCATTATCAATAGAACTCAATCACTGTAAAAGAATTAACACATCTTCATAAAAGTTAAACAGGTCTGTGCATAGCGTCAGGTTTAACTAATCATCTGAGGTGCCCAGTTGTAGTTACCACGTCCTTAATGTCTTTGAAGACTGAGGTTGGTTGCTGTCCAGGCCTGGAAGCTGCTGGCTTCTGTGGGAGAACTCTGGCTGGCTGCATTGAGCAGGCTGAGAAGAAGCTGAAGCCGGTGATTCAGGAGCAGACCTGAGGATCTGGTAGCTTGGTCTGTGGTGCCTTTTCCAGCTTGTGGAGGGAAAAGCACAAAGAAGTTGAGTGTGAGGTGACGTTTCCCAGATCTTGTCCTGGGAAACTGTCCTCTCTTAGTCCTCTTTGGTAGATGAGAGAACAGACACTGGGTGCTGGTCTCTGGTTCCAGGAAACCTCAGACCCTCGTGGTCGGGTCAGAAGAGGAGTTGAGGAGTTGAAGAGTCGAGGCCTTTGGTTGCAGGCCTCTGGTGTTAGCAGGTTGAGCTAACGCTGGAGGAGCTGCTGGAGGAGCTGCTGGCAGCAGCGCTTCCTCCGAGCAGGAGCAAAACTCTCACTGATTTTGAGGAAGATCTCTCCAGAGGCTTTGATAAGTTGTGAGGGACCAAGGGGTCACCCCGACTCGGGCCATGTTCAACCTGGCTGTTGGAGTTCGGCAGATGAGGAAGGATGAGGATGACTCAAAGTTTTACAAAAATGAGATGACATTTATTTGAACAGTTCATTTTTACAAAGCTCTCAAAAATAGGAAATTCCAGGCTGGAACACAGACTCATGTTATCAGTCTCTCAGGTCTCAGTTGTCAGGCCCCTCTGACACTGCAGGTGTGCCCCCTTAAATAATCCCAGCCCTACTCTGAATTGGGCCAATCAGGACTGGCTCGGCTGAAACAAAAGTCCAAGGGGGGTTTCACTCACCCTAAATTAACAAAAATCACAAATTAGAATAATAAATGTCCAAAAAGAAAATGATTGTCAAAGTGAAAATATATACCTTACATTATTTCAAATGAATCACCAATTCCTCACTATACATATATCCACACATATATAAACTATTGCACCCCTACACCTCATGGTCCCAACCATCTACTGTCAGACAGGTGACATACCGCTCTTCCTGCTCCCGCCCTCCTCTGAGGAAAAGTTTGATGGAGCAGGAAGTGTGCACGGTGAGTTAAATAATAATTCACAGTGAGATGGGAATGTCACCTTCTCACAAACATGTCTTGGGCCGCATGGTGGCGCAGTGTTTAAGGCCCACGCCGCACAAGAAGATCCTGGTTCAAATCCAGCTGAGGGCCTTTCTGTGTGCATGTCGAAGTCCCCAAAAACATGTATGGGGGTCCTTGAGCAACACCCTCGGTCTCCACCAGCTCCCTGAGTGCCGCTTATGTGTCCTAATTGCCCCAAGGGGATAAATTCAGTAAACAAAATCTGTCTGGTACATTCTTGTGAATTGTACTTCACATGTCAATCCTAAAGGGTGACTGTCTTTCAGCAGAAATGAATGTGGTCTTGTGAGATCCCAACAGAGGATGAAACAGCACTTGAAGTAGAGCAATTGATTGTCAGATCCAAACTGAAACAATCAGTCTTTATTCACAATGACTAAAATAATCTTGTACTAAAAGTAATTTTGCTTGGTGTTAACATTCTGTTAATCAAGATCTAATCTATCTGGTGTGTCATCTGCTGAAGGATATTTGAATGCTGTGGTCATTGGTTGTGGGAAACACAAAGATCTGGAGATTAAGATTGAGATTCTTCGTTACTTGTTTAAATGTCTTTCTTTCATTTCTTTTGAAGCTTAATGCATTTCTTTTATAAGTATATTTCTTTGTAAAGCTTTTCTGTATTTTTAAAATGTATTTTACTTCTTTGTAAAGCACCGTGAATTTCCGTGTGTTTGAATGGTGCTCTATAAATACATTTGACTTGGTGTTCCAACAGGTAATAACTCTATGGATGACATTAAAGATGGCAAACTAGTGTTCAGCCTGTTGCCATGTCATTATGAGGCAAGGACTGATCAACAATGGGAAGAGTTGCATAAAAAGTGTGAAGCATTGTTTGTGTTTCACAAAACTGAACATAAATATATCATTAAAATACATTAATATCTAAATGTAAGTGGTTCTTTTCTTCTCTATCTGGTATAAAAATGTAAATCACATTGACAACATGAATGAAGCACCAGCAAGTTTGTCTGCTTTTATACCATTAGTGTTTTCTCCTGTGTTTAGAAATGTTACAGTATTATAGAGAGCTTTTATTTGTATAAAAAGTTGTAAAGAAAAATAAAGTGTTTATTTCAGTTGATTGTCATGTAATGCTCTAAAAGCTATTGTCTGAATTTGGAAGAAATCCCACCAAATAAAAGGTATAAAGGTGACTCGTGGAGCTTTCTCATTCCAGCCTTATCAATATGTTGTACAATATCTTAATTATTTTCAATGATGTATGTATTTCTCTCGTTTTGCAATGAGTTGGACTATCGGTGCAAGTGAAGGCCATTCTGGAGGCGAGACACTCCTCTCCATTGGATTGCCCCTCTTAGATCTTAACTACCTGACATATACAAATAAACCAATTTCCTTATTTTCTAGCATATAAACATCACTTGTGGGACAGACGATCATGCACGGTGAAACAGTGGTAGGTTTTATGCTGTAAGACATCTTATTAATCTTTCCCACTAAATACACACTAATAGTTTGTGAAATGAATTTTTTCGTACAGATTGCATATAGAAAAGACTATTGCAGCATTTCTTCACATACTACAAGCGCTGCTAATTTGCAGTTGATCTTTGCACGTCTGACTATCATACGGTCTCTGGAAAGCTGCAATTTCTCTAAAAGTGTAACGGTAACAACTGCCAGAGCCTGAAAAGCTCAGAAAAATATTTCAGGAAACACAAGGGGGTGGTCATGTCTGATTTCTCTATCATGATAGAAAACCCATAAGTGAGTCCTCCTACCCACCATTTCCACTTCTTTGATTAAAGCCCGTGTGGTTAATCTGTGACATGTTTTATCAGCGGCGCTCAGAGGCAACATTTAAAGCATCCGTCCCGTTTTCTGGTCCACGTTTTGTGAAGTCACGTGCAGCCTCTGCACTTGTTTTTTTTGGCTCTGCCTCACCATCTCGCACTGAAACTTTGTGTGCGTCTCAACATCTTCCCACCTCGTTGAAGTCTTTATCTCACCAACTCCTCCTCCTTCACCCTGCTCTGCCTCCTCTTTTCTTCTCCCCTGTCATCCTCCAGTACGCTCTGTTCTGTGCTACCGGTGATGACTGAGGTGTTGCCTTAGTCAACACTCATTTGTAATCCACTGCAGTGTTGTTGCTTCAATCCGTTTCTCCACATTTTGACTCGACTGGACGAACACAGTGTCTTGCTTGATGAGGAAGGCTCTGTTAAAATTGGTAGAGTTTGAGGCCAATTGATGGAAACTAAATATTGCACTGATATGCATTGGGATATACTTAAAGAAATTAATTGTTCACTTTGTCTTTGTATTTTTTGTTAAAGGTTTTGAAAAGAGTGAGGATAAAACAAAGGTCTTCTGTAAGTTACTTGTTAATTACCGCAAATGACTGAGTTTAAGACCCTGTTTACACAATAGTATTTCAAGTGAAAATTCATCATTTTTGTGATTTCGTTTCACAAAACTTTCAGGCTGCAAATGTCCCCTTATGTGGCAGGAACACTGAAAACAATGCAGTTAGCATGCCAGGCCACAAGTGGACGCTATTCTTTGTTTTTGTACTGAAACAACACAAACACGCACACACACATGCACACACTCAACACATTGTAAACGGCCAAGTTGGATTGTTATCACGGTGACTGTCAACTGTAAAACTACCAAGTCCCAGAAGAGAATGGACTGGGAGTCATGACACTGTGGAGACAAGCATTGTTTTTTTTATTGTCCAGTCACTGAGCTTGTGCAGAAGAACTATTTACTACAGCGGTGGTGCGCATGTGCAGTAGCAACACTTCCACCATCTTCTTGGGACTGAACCCTTGTGCTTCCAGAAAGTGTTTTTTTCCTCCGTTTACATGCAATCGATTTAAAAAATTTGCATTTTCATCGAAAATGATGTTGAAAAGCTCCACGATTTAAAACATTATTATCTGACAAAATAAGCAAAATTGATGGAAAATTGATAAAGATGAAATGTTTACAAGCCTGCCACTTAAACACACCACTGAATGCAAACTTTAAACACAATATGGTACTGACAGCTTTCATTTCGGCACACAAAGACCACTAACTCCTGCATATGTGTGAGCAGGCACAGTGTTCTTTGTTTTTTTTTGGCACCTTTCCTACAGTTTGTACTCTCCACGTTGAGCCGCATCAGTTTTTGTCACTTTTTCAGCAACCTACATCTTCTCCCAGCAATTATTACTAACTAGGTTTTCAGTCCATCAATCTTGTTTACCACTTCATCCAACTTAGGCAGCCGGAGCAGAATCCAGAATCCATCTGTGGGCAAAGGCAGTTTACACCAATGAACAGGTCACCTATTCATCACAGAGAGGCACAAAGTCGCACACAAATACACTCACATCTTCTTGCAATTCAGGATAACAAGAGAAAGGACTGCTGCCAGTGGCGCTTATCTTGTTCATTACATGTGCAGAATAGATTATCATTTCACAACGATCACAGTACAGACAGTACCAGAAAATCCAATGAAAATACTGTACTTATCATGCCAAACCACTAGTTGGCGGTGTGGATTTTGTTGAACAAGCAATGTTATTCTCATCAATCCACTCAAACGATCTGTCCATCATCTATGCTGCTTTAATCCAGTTTAATCTCAGCCCACTCAAGGCCAAAGCAGGATACACACTGGATGCCAATCTATCACAGTTCAAACACAGAGACAGAGAATCACACACTCACATTAAACTCAGATATTTTAATAATGTATAAAGAAATAGGAAAACCTCTGCATTCCTCTGTCCTCAGGTAGCAAGGCGAGGTCATCAGCAAAATCCTCGTCTTTGAAGTTTGATGTCTGTCCAATGAAGCCCATGTTCACATCCGTAAACCCACTTTTTCAGAAAAAAAACGTCCGCCATCAGAAACAGTATAGGGACAAAAGGATGCGACCTCGGCTGATACAGGAGTTGATGTTTGCGTAAAGGCCTTTCCTAATTGGTTATTTTGATATATAGACTCAAAATATTCTTATCAGATGGAAGCCTTCACTTTAACCCTCTAATATATTTAATTTGTAATACAACATAAAGATGAAAACACTAAACTCATGTCGTAGTGGTATATTTAATAGCTCTGTGGACAGTGCGCGGGTGACTAATGCACATCAGAAAGCAGAGAAGCAGTAGCAAGCGAAGTTTGACCCGAGGCATGGCGGGTGAACAGGGAAATGACGACGCAGGACAGAGGCCTCCACACTGTAGCCCACACACACTGACAACAGAGCAAGCTGATCGCTGCTCGCTAACAAACAGAGCAAGGACACTCGTTTCATTACAGTGAGAAATATACAGTGAGAAATAACTGCTGGTATTCTGAAGAAGCACTGTCCCTGGCTCAGATTCAATTCTCTCTTCTCTTTTCCAGTGAAGAGATGCTAATTATTGACCCAGGTCTTAAAGCCTCCGAACCGCCTGGGGAAGGGCTTTGTTTGGAGTTTGATCAGAAGGAAATTCAAACAAAAGCTTTTCAACATTTCTGTACTGCATCAATTATTCATCTAACCATTCATCCTCTATTCCGCTTCAAGTGGGCTGGAGCCGATCCCAGCGTGCAATGAAGTGAAAGCTGGCACACTATGGACAGGTCACTCATCAATTAGGTTATTCAGAAACAATATTTGTCTCCTTAGACTTTACACAGATTTCAAACTCTGGACCAGTGAAGGGAAACTTCACAGAAAGGATTTTTCCATTATCAAACTGCCAACTTGTGACCAAGTTTAATTCAGATCAGACATGTTTATTTATCCCTTGAGGACATGTGTTCTCCTTTTGGAGCTTCCAGTTTATTCCTTAGAAACAAAATATAACCGTTACTTCAGTAAAAATTGTACAGTTTAAGATGTTAAAAATGTCAAAAAAAATGATTGATTTTGAAATGTTAAAGAGTCCTAACATGTAATAAATAGAAAACAAATATAATTTTGTGTTGGAGTAAATTCTATTTAATTCACTTTACAAGGGAATTTTATCAATAGAGAAAATACTGAACCAACACGGAATGCAGAACCAGGCACAGAGGTGCGCAAGTTGAGATTAGAGGATAACAAGAAAGAAAATGAGAGGACAATGATGGAGAGAATAAAACAAACAAGCCAAGGTCAAATTTACACATTTTCAAGTGAAAATGGAATCATTTTACATGACAATGGTGATCAGACACACTGAAAATACTTTGTCATCATGTAGAGGACAGAAACGCTGCTACTGCGCATCGGCACCACTGCTGCCGTAAAAACGTCTATTGCTTGTGCGCTCGAAGATGAATGGTAGCAACAATATTTGCCTCCACAGTGTCATGACTCCCAGTACATATTATCATGGGACTTGGTAGTTTTATCGTTGAGAATCTCCCATAATATCAATCCAAATGTATTATTTGTCAATACGAATGCCCGTGTACTCACTTTGTTACTGTTTGTAGCCTAATAATCTCAGTCCAAACATAATAACTGCATTGTTTAGAGTGTTTCTGCCATTTCCATGTAAACTACACATCGTTTTCAAATTGCAGCTGTGTAATTGCAAAACTATTCTGAAACAACAATACTACAACAATGCGTTTACAGGTTTGCAGGAGGGAAAGCTGATGTCCCCAGTGGGTTTGTTAAAATATGTTTGTAATGGGTAAATGTCTCTAACGTAGGGCTGTTGTCTCTTTATGATGTGCTCCGTCACCCTCACCAACCTTTGCAGATCATTCCTGCTCTGTATAGCTGGAGAGCCACACAGTGGCAGGGTGTGTCCAGACGCTTTCTTCATCGAAATGAAATCATTTTCTTTTAATGTAAAAAAACGGCTTGCTGCTGCAACTTTTTTTTTACCTGTTTTAGATTATGGGGATCTTTTGTATATGAATACCTCTGCTCGGTGTCTCCATATGGTTGATACTGCTTACCATGCACCCTTGAGGTTCATCACCGGTTGTAGAGCTCTGACACACCATTGTGAGTTGTTCTCCCGGGTTGGATGGCCCACTTTGGTGACCTGTAGGCTCCTGCACTGGTACTCCTTTATTTATAAGGCAATTCTCGGTCTGCTTCCCTGTTATCCATGTGTTTTTATCATGCAGAGAAGTACCGGACAGTATTCTTTGTGTTCTCAGGACCAGAAACATCGCTAAAGTGAGGAATTTTCTGTCAAAATCCGATCTGGAAATGATCATCCACTTCCAGCCTTCATCTCATCCCGCATTGATTATTGTAATGCGATTTTCACTTGTTTTAAGTCCACTCTAAAGAGATTACAGTCTGTTCAGAACGCTGCTGCCAGACTTTTGACAGGTGCACCGAGAACAGCCCACATAACCCCCATTCCATTAGCTCTTCATTGGCTCCCTGTCAAATTTCGTACTGAGTTTAAGATTTTAGTCCTGACCTTCCATGTACTACATGGTCAGGTTTCTCAGTATATTGCCAATTTGTTGGACCCCTACACTCCAGGACGCAGCCTTAGGTCTTCTGGCCAGGGTCTAGTTAAGACTCCAAAAACCCATTTTAAAACCCGGGGAGACTTGGCGTTCCAGGCTGTAGCCCCCAGACTTTTGAATGATTTACACCAGACCCTTCGTGAGCTTGACTGTGTGGACTCTTTTTAAAAACAACTGAAGACTTTGCTTTTCAGGAATGCTTTAGGCTAATGGATTTGAACTTTTATTATCCCTGTTTTGTTTTTATGATGTCGCCTCTGTTGTTTTAATTTAACTGTTGTTTATATTTCACCCACTGTTGAACAGCACTTTGTGATTTTATCTGTAAAAAGTGCTTTATAAATACAATTTACTTACTTACTTACTTACCTTTTTATGCTCTCTGTCCCACATGCCTGGACTGAAATTGGGAAAAGGGTTTTTTTGGTATTCTGCACCATTGGCCTGGAATCTGTTGCAGAACAACTTAAAGCTGAAGGAGCTGGTGTGCTTAAATATTTTTAAATCTAAAGTGAAACACTTGGAAGCGGACTCGATAAGATGTCAATGTTTTAACTCAGCTGTTTGAACACCTGACAACTTTCATGATTTGTAGATGGCTCTATTTTAATCCACGGTGCTGTGCCTTTGTAAATTGTACTTTTCTGTCTCTTTGTGTCTCCGTCTGCAAATTTGTTTTTACTGCTGCCTGTCTTTGCCAGGTCTCCCTTGGAAAAGAGGTTTTCAATTTCAGTGGGACCAACCTAGTTAAATAAAGGTTTAATAATAAAAATATATTTTTAAAAAATATTTTCATCTCAAAATGCTTTATGTAATACGGTATGCAAAGAGTAATATCACAGTTCAAATGTGGCTGAAATGATCTTGCACATCTCAAAGAAGCCATCAGTGTCACAAGTTTTGGTTTGAAGCTTTCTTTTTGTTTGTCACCCAGATAGTTTCTCAGGGAGTCTGCAAACTGCCTCTCCTGTGGCCTGTTCACCAAAACATTACAGTGGAGCCAAAGACACCCACTTTCACTCACATACAAAGCCACAAGCCTTCAAACTAATAGCAATTTCTATTCCCCTGGTCAGCTTTAGAATCCACAATTCACCTTATTCTGGTTGTATTCCTCCTGGGCAAATCCAATCCCCAACCCCATCATCGATATTCAAACCCAATATTCAAAGGGGATCCCAGAGAACAAGAAATCAAAATATTCAATCTTTTTGAGGTTTAACACGTTGCAGTCAGACTGTAAATATTGTGTGTCTTAAGTGTGGGTTGCTCATTCTGAAGATTTTGTCCATGTGGGTATTTTTATGGCAGTAAACAGTTTGCAGGCTTAAATTTTTTTAAACATAAAAGAAAACACATCTGTTCTTAATATGTTAAGCTATCACTGCCTTTTGAATTCACTGAGTTACTAGCTAAATTAGGACATAAATGAACTCTCACTGTTTCAGCTGCTACGTCATAACAAAATAAGTAAAGACATTTTGAATGTCTGGGGGATTGACAAGATATGGATGATCAAAGTGTGTAAAATAAGTATGTATGACATCAGAGCTTGACAGGAAACTGTGAACGCCGAATAGCCAGTCTAACCCTGAGATCAATAAACAGGGATGATGAAAAGCTCCAGACATTTTTTTTGGCAAGCTGCAAAACATGATGCAAGAAGTAACTGAGATGAAAATCTCTCTGAATCCCAAATGCTGTGGCACTTAGGTCAAAGATTTAACAAAATGATTTTGCAATAGGCAACCCAATCCATGATTAACTATGATGTGTTACTAATTTGTGTCTGATTGGCTTTAATGTCCATCACAGACACTGTTTGGAGTCTGTTACCATCTCCTATTTTGAGCACAGTTATAAAACGTCATCGACTCTCTCACCAGCACTTTTCAAACTTTTTGGGTCCTTCTTGATCTCTCAAAGTCACACCTCCATAACTAACCTGCACATGCAGTAGGAAGCTTCAACGTACACTAACAAAGTACAACAAGTATGAAAGCACTATTCAATTCACTTCAATACACTGTCTTCTAGCTCAGAGAATATGGACTGGAGGTCATGACTCTCTGGAGGAAAGCATCATTCTTGTTATCCAGCTACTGAGCCTGTGCGCAACAAGTATTTAATATGCCGGTGATGCACATGCACGGTAGCAGCGTTTCTACATTCTACATTGAGACGAAACCCAAGTGTTTTCAGAAAGCAGCATTTTCTGCTGTTTACATGACGACAGAGTTGGAGCATTTTGAGGTCGTTCCACTTTGGAAACTGTTCTCCAAAGGTAGCATTTTCAGTCTGTCTGTGTACCCTAATCATATCAAAGGTTTAGTGTTTCCACTTGAAAACTTTGTGGTGTAACAATCCATGACAATCCATGAGGACTGAAACCAGGTTTGCTGCTCATTTTATTTTATGTGGCTGTGGTTCAGTTGGAAGAAAAGGTTGTTTTCCAATCTCGAGACTGGCGGTTTGATCACCCATCTTCCTCTAACCATTTGTTGAAGGGTTCTTGGGCAAGACACTGAATCCTAACACTTCCCTGATGGTGTGTGAGTACCTCATCATTGGTGTCTGTGTAAGAATGAATTTGACTTATTTTGTAAAGTGAAAACATTCTGCTGAAACCATAAAATACAAGTAATAGTCAATTTACCATTTAGCCAAAGCTAAGCTAAGCTAAAAGATTCCCGGCATCGGTCATAGTCTGCACGAGTTGGCATGTTGGCAGAGCAACAGATCTGATTTTTACTCGACTTGGCACACTGTTTTATAGGTCAAAACCTAACCTATTAAATTTTGAATCAGAGCCAAAAATGCTTATTTAGTGAAGTTAATACTGTGAGACAAAATATTTGGCCTGTAAAACATCGTTCAGTAGAGAGGAAACAGGGCAATTATTCACAAACTGTACATTTTCAACTCGACATGCTACACAGAGGATGATAGAGCCATGTCTGTATTCTCAGTCAGGAGGTTTACCACAATTCTGATTTAGAAATGTATTCACACACAAGTGATTATTACAGATTTGATCACCTCATTGGAGACCTGCACTCTGTGGAGATCTGCACTCCTTCAGTTATGTTCTCATAATAATGGAAAATCTTTCAACTAATGGTTGCACAGCGTTGCTGAGGATAGCGCTAGATTAAAAACAAACTGGAATAATTGTGATAATGAGGATTTCAATTATATCATAGGAAAAAATTGTGTTTGTGAGTGGGAGGAAAGAAGTGCTCATAGTACATATTACAGAAGATGAGAGATGAGGCTAGTGAGAGTGTGGGTATCTTTGTGGATTTGTATAAATGAACTGAGGATTTTGCTGCATTACTATTTTGACATTACTGACAAATGTTAAATTTGGACAGATTAATGTATGATAATCACAGTTTTTGTGCTTTACTGTATGTTGCAAAATGTTTGTCAAAATGCCCTAAAGGTTTTTCCTCAGCCAACGAAGCTGTTACTGATTTGCATGTCCCAAAAAAACAAAAAAAACAAAAAAAAAACCAGTCCTGGTAAGTCTTTATTGTTACTTGATCTTGTTTGAGAAGGTGAAATAACATGCCCCATTACTCGCATCACTCCGGCAGTCTCAGGTAATGAACCCTGAAAACTGTTGTGTGTTGTATGTTTGATGGTTCGTCCATTTTTCTTTTTTGCTCTACGCCAACATTTGCATCAGTATCATTTTACATGCATCACAACCCAAAAGCGTCATCAGGGGTAAATATAGAACAGCAGCCAATCCCAGCCTCATGTCACATTTGGCATGCTAGCTAATGTCTGTGTACACTGGTTCTTTTTAGTCCCCGCAGACCTTTTGGAGAGTTCGCAGACTCGAAGTGAGTCACTCTGTGCAAGTTTCCCTGCTTCCTCACAGTCCGTGCCTTCTGCTGTCATCGCCACAGTCTATATTTAATTCAGTGCAAATTAGGATAAAAAGAATGTGTCTCATTCATTGTTTTCCTTTGCTAGCGGATAAACAGTATCTTCTGTGGCTCAGCCTTAAGCTTTCAGCCATCATAGAAGCAGTTGGTGTTTGTCCGTGCTCTGACTTATAGGCTTTCAGATACTGCTGACGTCATTTGCCCACGAAAGTCTTTGATATGAATACAGTGCGATGACTGAATTAAATAGCAGTCCACATAAAGGATGAGATGGTGTCCATTTTGACAAGTTTTTTTTTAAATAAAAGTTTCAACTTTGCTGCATGTTTTAATCTATTTATTGTTTGAAGTGTTGTGTTTTAATTTGATGTTTTATTAGTTTTTGCCATGCAGTGGTTTTATTTTCCATTGTCCCTGAAGGCAACAGACACACTGACCAACTCCAAAGCAGCAGTATTCAATCAATCAGTGAAGGAGCAACAGATGTGGCACTCCAGGGGACAAGAGTGACTGAGAAGTGAGCCATCAGGTGGAGCAGTCTATGAAGACAGCCTGACCTGGCCCAGGTAGATGGAGGAGCAGGTGAAGACTCAGCTGGTTGTGGGCTGTGAAACCCCTCCACAGTGACAGGAAGGTTGACAGCAGATGAGCGTACAGGAAGCACAGGTGGGCTATCACAACGTTCACGTTGGGGTTCGTGTTGGACGTGAGACAGGACGCAGTTGGAGGAGGCCTCAGAGTCAGTCTGGGTTGTGCTGTGACTGGCAGCAGCTGGCAGTAGACCGGGATGGTAGTCGTGGATAAGGTAGCAGAGGATACGTCCATCTGAGAAAACCACGGTAAAGTTGTCCACATTTAGCCTGTGGAAGTCACAGGCCTAGTCCATCTTTATGCTGCTGTGTTTGACATGGTTTCATCAGCAGTACCCAGTTGAGGCCGCTGATCAGCCCTTGAAGACTTTGGTCTTGATGATGTCCTTCAGGAATCTCATCTCCTCTCTAAGCTCATCTTCATCCATAATTATGTCCAGATGGAACACAGGGAGGATTTTCCACATTCTATCCACAAAGTCCCTGGACTCAATGGTGGAGAAACACTCACCAGTGCTGAGGTTGACACCTTTGGTTTTAAGTTCCTGCAGAACGACATCAACATTAACTGGTCTTTACTGGTCTTAAGCTCCGCGTCCACAAAGAACAGACATGGGTGGTGAATGACGAAGGCGGTTCAACCTCTACCAGGCCGTGGACATACTGAATGACATCTCTTTTGTGGGAGCTTCAGCCACATTCAGCTAAGCTTTGCTGGCCATGGTGAGAAAAACTGCACTATCTTGGCTTTATTGTTGTACAATTTAAAGAATCCTTGAAATGACTTGATTCAATTCGGTTATAATTATATTTTTGTAGTGCCCAAATCACTTTCACAGAGGTAAAGAAAAAAGAATTCTCCATTAGCAAGCAGAGGAGACGGTGTGGAAAGAAAAAGCACTCCCTTTGGCAGGGAAGAAACCTATAGAATAAAACTCGACGGTTGAGACTCATGATATCCTAAGGAATTTAAAGAGACAAGACAAATTAGTTGCAGTGAAGCTGTGTGGTTTTCACATCTGTAATGGTAGAAACGGTTTCAATATTCATGTATAGGAACAGCCAACCAAGCACAAAGTCCAGTTTCCTTTGTGGCACAAGATATTCACACTCCCTTCAGCTTGGACCTGCTTTGGGTTCAATGTATAGATAAGAGGGCGTAGCTTCCAATGGAGTGCATATGGTTATCTACCCTTCCTAAAGCTCACTCTGTTTCAAGTACATTAAGAGTTGCTGTGATGGCCATGAGAACAACAGTGGTGACATGCAACTTGTGGCACAGCTGATTCTGACAGCACAGAAACAGCCTCCTTCACCAGAGTGCTACAGACGTAAATGAATAGGACTTCCTTTGGGGTTCAGCATGGGAGCAAAAGCACCAACACTGGATAACAAAAAATGTAACACTGGACTAAAAAGTCCAAATGGAGAGACCATAATGGTACGAGAATTTGTACCAGCGGATGAACCAGAAGTTCTACGTATTTTCCATGAAGGGCTATCGGAGATGGTTCCTGACACTGCGTTCAGAGGACTGAGACAACACCCCGACAGTCTCCTGCTGTATGCTGCGATCACGGGTAAATATCTGTAAAAATTGTAACTTCTCTTTGTTTTCAGTGAATTACTTTCAGTTGCATCACATCGCCTCTTTCCTCTGGCAGTTGTTGGCTTTGCTCTCACCATGTGCTGGTGGGTGATAGGACTCCTCCCTGCACTCATCGTTTGTGCGCGCTACTTCTACAGCCGGCGTGTGATCCATGGTTACCTGATGGAGGCCATGAGCAAAGACATGGGAGACATAGAAGGATTTTACATGAAATCAAAAGGTATTGACTTTAAGTATATCACTAAAGCGTCGTTTGTTTGGAGGATGATGCAGACCGGCATGTTAAATATCCCTGTAGTGCATAAAGAGAACACTGCCAGTAAAAACTCCATCCGTCCCTCTTCTATCCCGCTTATCCTGTTATGGGTCACAGGGCACTGGAGCCAATCCAAGTGCACTGTGGGCGATGGGAGGATTCACCCAGGACGGGTTGCCAGTCTGTCACAGGGCAAACCCATAGATCAACTAGAAAAGCACTGAGAGAGCAAATACCTCTGCCAAAATAGAGTTTTCAATGTTAAAATTTCCCACCTTCAAAGTGTTTCAAACAGAATTGAAACAAAATTCTATGAGTTCTGATTTTTTTGAAACTCGTGAATGGGGTTTCCAATGTTAACTCCCAGAATTTTTCCTGACCTTTTTCTCCATCAGATCCAGGTGAAATTTTGGATCCTACTAAATATGACCATTCTAAAGATCACTGAATTTTTAAAAGTCAATCAGATATGATCTCTACGAGATATGATTTTTCGAAAATGGCTCAATGATAAGTAAAAGGGAAAAACAGGATCTTTGATATTTTATTTTTTTGTACCCAGATGGTTATCCAGATCACTCTCAGAATTTGATGGGTTTCTAAGTTGGGTCAAGACACATCTTCTGAATTTTTATTTAGGAAGATCCAATAAGGAGTTTTTGTGTAATCCTGCAAACAAACAGACAAACAAACAAACACTGGCAAAAACATAACCTCCTTGGCGGAGGTAACAACCACACACACTCACACTCGATTTAGCAGCACCCGTTGACCTCACATGCATATTTTTAGACTGTGAGGGGAAACCAGAGTACCTGGAGGAAACTCACGCACTCACAAGGAGAACATGCAATCTTTACACAGAAAGGTCCCAGTCCATCACTAGTCCACTACTTTCTTGCTGATTTTTTTTTTTTTTTTTTTTCAATGTAGTGACATTTGTCATAGATAAGCCTCAAAGATAAGCCTCAAGGGCTAAACTCCAGGAAAATAATGAAAACTGTGCAACACCTCTTCTATTCAGGTGTTGCACTGTTTTAATAAAATTTGCAGACGTGTGCTTAACACTATAAAAACTGATCTCACCTGTTTTTTTGTTTTTTTTCTTATATCTATAAATGTGCTCTTTCAGGTTCCTGCCTCTGGGTGGCAGTGCTGGACGAGAAAGTTGTTGGTGTTGTGTCAGCAGTCGGCCGGCTGGAGGAGTCAGGTCGTGCCATCGAGTTGCGACGGATGTGTGTTGATCGGCGCTATCGAAGGTGTGGCATTGGGGTCGCGCTGGGGAAAAAGGTCCTGGAGTTTGCCGCTGTTAGCGGTTACTCCTTCGTTAACCTCGGGACCACAGCATACACACCGGCAGCACACCAGCTCTACCAGCGTCTCGGCTTTCAATGTGTCGCCGTCACCAACGGTTACATCACACCGGGTTCAAGTTGGTCGCTACCAGAAAGACTTTTCTACAGAGTCCGCTATCATCACTACACCTTTAAAGTCAGCGAGAGTTCAACACACAACAAAGAAACTTATCTTAAATGCTAGATCTTATCTCTGTTTGTGTTGCTTTTATCTGTTTTATTTTTTGTTTTTAGTGCTGTACAGTACCTTGTGACTCATGTCTGGGAAAGGTGCTATACAAATCAAATTCTATTCTATTCTATTCTATTCTATACAGCATATGTATTTTATCTATTATGACCCTAAAACTAATAATTTGTTTTAAAAACAACATACTGCTACAATTCTGAGTTTACACAACGTGCGAAGTCATTTGTATGTTCTAACTGTTACATGAATCTTTGTAAAACGGAACAGCAATGCTACAAAGATCTAATTTTATTATTTTAATTCATAATTTATGGCTCAATTTACATCATGTTTTCATCTTGGGTGTCTCTTTACATGACAACAGTGCTGGGAGTCACTGAAAATGCAACCTTTTAAAAACACTTCATCTCTTCATCATCAATCTGAAGACTCCATCTTCAGATTTCTTTGATCTTGGCAAAAAGTGATGGCTGAAATGTGAATTGAAAAATGCTTTGATATGAAAATAAACGTCTGGAAGCAAGCAGAGGAAAAGCTATGGGAGGAAGCAGACAGACCATTTGGAATTATTCAATAAGCTTTTGTGGAAAAAAATATATGCTTTTTAGGCCAGGAGAGAAGGCCTTACCAGCCCTGACAGCCGCCACTGGTGTGTGGCTACATTACAATAACAACCTAACTTGTGGCCTTGCAGGCCACCTAAACCGTTATCAGCATTTCTGTTGTTTCAGTGAAAATGGACATCGTTTTCCAAATGTTGTCTTTGTGTGTGTGCTGTCATTATTTACTATCATTGTTGGTGTGATTTGTTCTTAAGTAACCTCGGTTGTGTTTCATACCCTCAAAGTCACAATAAGCTTCCAAACTGAAGATGTTCTGCATGTTGCAGTATTTTCAGTAAATGTAAAAAAGTTCTGTTGAAAAAGATTGACTAAGCTTTACCCATGCTGACTGAATCTTAGTTGAGCTTTCTATTTTAAGCCTTTACGCAGCCATACAAAGCATCAGTGTGTGAATGAATCATTCATATCATCTTATGAATGTAGTCCTCCACGGAGTGATTGTGCCTTGGTGGTATGAATCTATCTTTGGCTGTTTCCTAACTGATGTTAAAGCACAGCTGTCTGGTGGAGATAATAAAAGGGTGGAGCTGGTGGCTGCAGACCTGTCTGGAGTTTCTTCCTCTATTTTCTCTGTTGATTGTCTGCTCACTGTGCTCACTGATGTTGTTTCACATGTAGATTGTATTGAAATTGTTTGGAATTCAACTATAAATGTATTTCATTCTTACATTTAATTTGTCTAAAATACATCTTACTTTCATTTTCCTGTGCTTATGTAATTCCCAGGAAGTAAAAACAAACCAGTGTGTGATCTAAAGCAGAGGAGTGAAACACATTTGAGTTCAGGGGCCATAGAATAGCGGAGTAAATAGCTGTTATGCACATGCTCAGTAGATGGACAATAACAAACAGGGGAGTGTCATGACTCTCAGTCCTTTCCCCTTCCAGCAATAATGTCCCCGCCTGTAGAGAAAAACAAGAACACACACCTTCAAAATGGCACCCACTTCCATTTCCTTGTATGTCACTGTGATTTGAACAGCTACTTCAGATCTGTGAGGTCTGTGGCTGCTACTTGTCTCCATAAATCACGTGTGCACTAAAAAAAAAAAAACTTTCCCAATTAGTCCAGACTATTTAACACTGTTCTCTAAACAAACATGAAATTCAAAAGGTGTAAAGTTGTCAGTATAACTGTTGTTTTATGATTGAACTGGAATAATAATATCTGTTGCTGCAGCAGATGTCAGTCGCCATCATCCAAAATTATCCAACCATGAGACTCATTGTAAATCAGACGTTTTGCAGATCTCACATGTCGGTGTGCCACTCTATAGGACCGCAGATTGAAATTGGCTCTGAGCTACGTCTATGTTATTTTACCATATTTACAGAACTGGGTGTCTGTTCATCAATATGCACTGTCCCATTCAAATTAATTAATAAATAAAATAAATAGTCCATGAAAAACACTGCCACTGGACTTCAGACTTATTATCACTATGAGATGCCATTTCATTCATTGGCTGATTTGAATCTTTACTGGCTCAGTTCTGACTAATCATTGATTTGTTGCCATGTGACCTGATTATACTTTGTACAGTAAAAGGAGCGGCCGGTCATTTGCCGGTGAGTTTACAAATGAGATAATACAAGTAGTCTCTTCTGGTGCAACTCCAACTCTGTGGCATTTGTATCTTCATAAACCTTGCACAGACAAGTAAGTCACCATTTCACATGTCAGACTGTTTCCATACAACATTTTGTATTATTTAATGTCTCTTAAAGCAGCTTAAATCCTCTTAGAATGGTTGAATGAATTTTCTGTCATCAGCTTGACGGATAATAAGAGTACATGTGATCATCGAAGAAGTCGCTGTAATCTTACTCTTTGTACATATGAACTTTGCATGAAAAGTAATGAAAATGTTGATTGTTTTTTAGCAATAAATTGTCCTGGAAAATGTTATTTGATCTTGGCATCCTACAAATGCATGTTCCTTATGTGGCACCATTTAAATGGGTATTGCTACAAAAAAAGAAATGTGATACCAAAGACAATTCCCCTTATTTCTTGAGCACAGTTTTTGTTTTTGTGATGCCATGTTAGGTGAATCTTTCTTTCCCAACAACTGTAAATTAATCAATCTCCTCCAACCCAGCTTCTGGTTTCTTTTTTTCATTATGCTGTTTTGATAATTCAATATTTCATGTTCAGTAACTATCAATTATTCATACATGTTTTTTACATCTTTCAATATAAATTGTTGTTGCTGATTGTATTGCAGCCTTAAAAGATGTGAGAAGTTCCTCTCATGCGTTTCCCTGCTGAACCTTGATCCCAGGTGCAGAACTTTCTTATGTATTTGTTGAAACAAGATCTGAGAGCTGGATTAGATAAACTAGAGCAGAAAATAGAACATTTAGGCACAGAACTAAACATCATGAATGCAGTAAAAATGAAGTTTAAATGATCTGTTTTGACTTTCATTTCATATTCTGTTTGTATGTAAAATACTATGTGATCAGAGTTGAATTTATTCTTCCATTGAATTGAAATATATTTTTGACATTGCAAGCAATTTAACCCAGTTGTATGCTCTGGTATCTGCACATTGTTACTGGCCTTGAATGGTATTTAATTGTTTGGCGTTATAGTTCAAAGGCTCAAGGTCCATTTGACTCCTCGGTCAGATTACTCATGGAGGAGGAGGAGGAAGTAAGGTGAGGATCCATAAACTCTCATGACATTTATGTCTCTGAATAGATGTTAAGCTCAGTTAGGGATGCACCGCTACCGCTTTTTTAAAGGATGAGTTCAAGTACTAGTACTATTTAGCTATGTGCCGATACCGAGTACTGATATGAGAACTTATTAAAAGTCACTCAGTCGATTTATACTGCATACTCAAACGATATGTGAAATCTAAACAACGCATAGCCTTTTGCCGCAAATCACCTCCAACAGCCTTAAAGTCTACAGTACACATAGAGCAACGTCTATCTGTGTTCCCCTATGTGTAATCTAGACTCTAGACTGGTGGTCGACAACTGGCGGACAGTTTTGGCCCAGCAATAAAATTTGGCCCGCCAGATGATTTTAATAAGATGAGGTACCAGTTTCACGGGGGTAATAACACCATCCATTGACTTGTCAGTAGTCAGCTCTCTCCAAAACCACCTGTCCCGTACTATACGGGATGCTCAGCATTTTAATCTCTTTTCCACCATTCCAGAAGTTCAGCTCAGGTTCTGCCTAGTGATATTGGATTATGAACTGATCATGATGCTAGTTTAGCCTCCGGCATCAAAATACTGTCTCTCCCAACCTCTGACCGCTATTCAATTGTTGGGATGAATATTCAAGCCGCGGACAGCGCTTGTGCTCCCTCGTGTTTCTGCAGACGTTGCTGGCGCGTGACATCACGTAATTCTCAATTGTATCGGGAAGCTCTTAGGAGTATGAGTAAGCACAGTATTAGACCTGGTACCAGATATTTGTATTGATGCATCCCCAATTTGAATAATATTTTAGCCACTGCATCACTCATGTTTTCAACTGGTCTGTAAGGAAGCTGCATTTATTTGTGGAATGAGCAGCAGAGCTGAGTATGTACGTTTTGCCTCTAAGGAATTCCCGGAATCCTCTCTGCAAATCTGAAGAGACTTTTTGCCTGCTGTTGACGGTTGGTTGGCGGATTAGATGATGGAAGAAACAAGCCATATTATCAGTTTAGCTCTTCATTCATCCCAAACAGGAGCAGCATTGTGTAGCAGAACCACAGACAGTCACAACAGCTGACTTCCTCCTCCTCATGAAGGTCACTAAGCTGCTCAGACACAGATCTTTGATTATGACACTTCCACTTGCATTTATTGTAATTCAGCCAACATGCTAGTGTTGGTCAGTCTGTAACAAACAACTGACCCCATAAGTGTTCAATGAGATTTGGGTTTGGGCCCAGACTGTGGAGAGAAAACAGATGGTTGCCAATGTTCTGCACGATATTTCTCTGCATTAAGAATTGCAAATCAGATGCCTCATTTCCAGATATTCAGCTCTGCTGCTCATCCCACAAATGCATCTTCTCGTCACATGTGGAATCAATAATGAGATACATTGTTGCAATAGCATTATAATCTATCAACACAAACCTCTGTTCGTGTCAGTTTACTTTACAGGGGTAGGAACACTTTCAGTGTAATTAATATATTTCTTGTTGGGATGCTTTTCAGAGAAAACGTGAAGAGTCTTTTGTCTAAATTCGAAGCCTCGAATTTGTCAGGACGTGCGGGCTCAGCGGATGAAGGCAAAAAGTATGCTCTGACAATCTCTGATGTACTACTTCTTCTTTTGTTGTCAGGTGTGCTGTTAAAACATCTCATTTCCTCATTTATCTGCCAATAAATCTGCCCAAGAAAAGTATTTAAAGTATTTCCACCGTGGTTCACTTCTTACCTCTCTGGCCACACTCAGTTCACTCAGCTTAAATCCTGTAAATCCATCCCTTTCTCTGTCACCACAGGTGTGCGCTAGGGCTCTGTCCTGGGACCCCACCTCTTCATCATTTACCTCCTTCCCCTCCATCTTCCGCAAATTTAGCATACATTTCCATTGTTAAGTGAATGACAGCTCTACCTCAACAGTAAACCCTCATCCACACTCCCACCCACCTCCCTCACTATGGCATTTCTGAAATAAAAATCTGGTTCACCCTCATCTTCCTTAAATTAAAACAGCAATAAAACCGAGATCTTCCTCAATGACACCAAGTCCACTTTATCCAAAACCAACAGCTTCTCCATCAGCACTGATAACCTCTCTGTTTCACCCTCCTCCCAGGTTAAGAGCCACATCAATAACATTACCTGGTCTGCCTACTTCTATTTATGAAACGTCAATTGTCTCCACCCTCCCTGCTGCCATCTTTGTCCACAGCCTTGTCACTTCCTGTCTGGCTGATTGTAATTCTTTGCTTCAGCCTCCCTCACAAATCCCTCCATAAACTTCAACTAGTTCAGAATTCAGCTGCCCGCATCATCACTCGCACTTCCTCCATCCACCATATCACTCCCGTCCTCCAACAGCTCCACTGACTCCCAGTTCATCCACTTCAAAATCCTTCTCTTTACATTCAAGGCCATTCATAATTTTGCCCCCTCATATCTGTCCGACCTGCCTTCATGTTTCCACTCCCTCCTGTTCCCATAGATCCTCTTCCTCCGTTCACCTTGTTGCCCCCCCTGCCCGTCTCTCCACCATGAGGATCACAGCTTCCAGCCACTCTGCTCGCCGTCTCTGGAACTCACTTCCTCCTCTGAGAAACCTAGATTCATTCCCCCATTTCAAATCAAAACTTAAAACACATCTTTTCAAAACTCTATATTCCCTGTGACGCCAATGGCCCTGTATCTTGTGTTGTTTTTAACGTTTTTAATGCACTGTTTTAAAAGCATGACTGTATGGTGTCCTTGAGTGCCGAGAAAGGTACCTTCAAATAAAATGTAGTACTATTATTCCAAAACTGTTCTCTCAAATGTGAATTTCAGAAAGACGAAAAAGCAGCCGTCACCATCCGCTGGCTGTTTGAGTACCAAATTTGAACGGTCCATCGAATTTCCCTGGGATCTCAAAGGCAAACAGTAAGAAAACAAAATGTCACAAACAAATTCAAAGCACTTATTTTAATTATATTTTAACACATAATCATCACGAATAATAATGATAATTATTATTATCATTATTATTATTATTATTATATATATTCATTTATAATATAAAATATCAAGCTAATGCAAAATGATCTATTGAGCAATACCTCATTTTTTTATATGTATGTGCAACATGTATTTAAGCAGAATAAATTTTGGAAATTCACTGACTTTGCAAAATTAGATAAACTGTTGATATTAGAAATGGTTAAATCCAGAAATTCAGTGGATAACCTGCAGTTACCCCA
>OMNM01014516.1:2763-17502 GCA_900302745.1 Parablennius parvicornis | reverse complement strand
CTGTTGTTTTTTTTAAAAAAAAACACACACACACACACACACATACACACACACACACACACACACACACACACACACCAGACATGCAGAGAACAATAACAACTATAGACATTATCAATGGCGAGTACAGGGACATTTGTATGGACAGATGACCAAGTTGGATTGTTATTACAGTGACTGTCAAATATAAAACTACTAAGTCCTACGAGAACATGGGCTGGGAGTCATGACACTCTGGATGCAAATATTGTTGTTATTGTCCATCTACTGAGCATGTGCAGAAGAACTACTTACTTATACTGTGGTGCGTATGACCCGAAGCAGTGTTTCTACCATTGTCACTGAGATGGAATCAGAGCATTTTCCAAAAGTTGCACCTTGTCAACCATTTTTCAGTGGCTCTGAGCACTGTTGTCATGTAAATGAACCTCCAGAATGCAGAAAAAGTTTTCAGTTTTCACTTTAAGATGTTGCCTTGTAAAACGGGGCTTCATAGCTATGGATAAAGAATGATCTATAATGGTTATGTTAGTGAAGTGAAGCCCTATAATCAAAACGTAGAAAATACACATAGGATGGCAGGTTGGCAACTTGTGCCTCTGACAAAAAAAATACCTGGATTGATTCTGCACTATCATGTATTAGATGTATGTCAATGTGCTATCCATTACGTTTAGCACACAGTAGTAAATGTAATCACAGTAAGTGTGTGCTCCTGCCTTCATTGTTAATTAGCAGCCGTGTTTCTTCTGCTCTGTTTGAAAACAGACAAGAGGAGCTCATCTGTGACATCTGCCGTAAAGTCCCCGCCGTGAAGGTCTGCTTGACCTGTCATGTTTCGTACTGCGAGGTCGACGTGCGGCAGCACTACACTGTGGAGGCCCTGCAGAGGCACAAACTCAGGGACTTGTGCGATGAAGTTGAGTCCCAGCGCTGTCGGCACAACAACGAGCGACTGGATTTCTTTTGTAGAACTGACCAGATGCCCATTTGTAGCATTTGCGCAAATCAGACTCACAGTGGGCACGACGTGGTTCCACAGACGTCGCATCAGGCCGGAAGAAAGGTGAAAAATACGAATAAATAAGCATAAAAATATTGTTTTGAGAATAGCAAGCTGTATTCTGCTCTCTGTTACTTTTCGTTCCAGGTACCTGTTGATGAAAAACACTTTGACCCCGGGCTGCCACATACAGGTAAGAATAAGATAAAACCATTTGTGTTTGTACTGTAGTGACTATGATCGAAGCATACAGAGGTACAGTTGAGGAAAGTTCAATTCTTGCAAATGAAATTAAATGAAACAGTTATGAAACAAAGCTGCATAGTTAATTTCTTTGAGGGTCTCATACTGGCTTAGATGGCTTATCAACATGTTTTCAAGTTAGCACACGAGGACAAAATACATCAGTTTTGTGTGTGTGTGTGTGTGTGTGTGTGTGTGTGTGTGTGTGTGTGTGTATTTTTAATTTAACCCAACTGATAATGTTAAAAGGCAAGACAAACATACATTCGGGCCACAGTCTCAAGAAAAGTTTTGCGTTTTCATTTCAGAAAAGTTTCACTTTTACATGGCAATGTTTTGAAGATTTGAAGATGTAGTTTTCATGTTGAGCTTCTAGTGGGTCCTGTTGGTAGTTTTGTAATGAAACCACACACACATGCACACAGAGAACAATACACTATAAACATTAACAATGGGAGTACACTGACATTCATTTGGACAGACAACCAAGTTGGATTGTTACTACATTGACCGTCAGCGATAAAACTACCAAGTCCCAGGAGAATATGAACTAGGAGTCATAACACCCGTGGTGCTCAGGTTGCAAATCATTTGGCACTTGCCAAGATTTTAAATCTTATTTTTTAGACATGATAGATAATTTAACTTGTTTTAAAAGTAATTTGCTTGTTTTGAAGTCCTTGATTTTACAATAAAATCATACTCATTTCAAGATTTCTGATCAAGTAAAATTTAGTGGACTGCATTTCATCATTTTTAAGAGATTTTCTCCTCAAATGTAATGTTTATGTCTTATATTTGGGCTAACCATATTGGTAGTGCATACGCAGTAAGCACGCAGTTTGAGCTTTTTCAAAAAGTTGCACTTTCAGTAACTCCAACCATGGTTTTTCTGTGTAAATGGGCCCCACAAAACCAAACAAATCTTTTCTGTTTTCACTTGAAAACATTGTCGTGGAAATAGGGACTAAGTTAAGTCACTAACAGCAGAATAGGAGAAAAGAAAGCTGAAGAACCTTGTTGTTTTTTTTTCACACAACCAGGCTCAAATTGAGGAAACCTCATTCTAAAATGTGAAATACAGCAACCGGGGTATCCAAACACATGAGACTAGATCAGCCAGTCAAGAAGACACAGGGACAGACTGAAGGCTTTTAACACGCACGCACAAATGTACACAAGGAGGCAAGGCTTGACAAGACTCAGGTGGAAACACTTAAAGGGTAATCAGAGAGAGCGGAGTTACAAGACACTAGGGGGAGAAGTGCATGAGGAGTTATGAAATGATGAAAGGAGACACAATGGATACACAGGAATAAGAACTAGAGTAAGTAAAGAAATGAGCAGAGGGAGGAAACCAAATAAATCCTCTAAGCTAATGTGAAGGAAAACAATAAAAACTCCATAAACAATAGCTCAGTCCAGAACGGTGTATTTTTGGACAAACAGCGTATTTGGTGCTTTGGTCCTGGTGTGCTGGCAGTGACCAACATTATATGAAGCTGGTTCACCAGTTGAACCAGAATCATGCACAAGACCAACAGGAAAATTATCCAAAACTCATGCAAGTTTATTGTTTTTTCTGCAAAGCAAAAAAAAAATTAATGCAATAATTATGTTAAAATCACAGTTGTAAGAATTCAACAAACAAAACATGATAATAAGAGTCTATGTCATATTAGCCAGGTGGAGGTATGATGGGATTTGTGTTGTATGCGTTGCTCAGCTTTTGAGGTTTAAAGAAAAGTTTATAAATCACGTTCAGTGGAAAAGATTTAAAAGATGGCCAATTTCTTTCCCGGGCCAGATTGTCACTGAAGACAAAGAGAATATACAAATAAAAAATGAATTTCACTTGTATAGCACTTTCCCGCTGCTTGAGCAAGCACCCAAATAGCTTTTCATTGTTAATCACATTCACCCATTCATACACCAATGCAGGTCACTGTCGTGCAAGGCCCTCAGTCCATCCATTGGGAATAATTGGGCTTTCAGTGTCTTGCTCAAGGACACTTTGATGCTTTCAGATGGGGAATTGAACTTGCAACATTCCACATGAGACGGCTACTCTTCCAACTGAGCCACAACGACGCGATGTTCTGATGCAACACAAGTCACATTTGATAAAATACTAAATAGGAGAATCACATATTGAAACTTTTTTGTCATCATTAAAGGAGGATTACATTGAGCATTTTAAAAGCTGAAGCAAAAATAATGAGAATAATTGATGGACTTGTGTGCCAGATGATGAACGTGTGTTTTACAACATGTTGAAGTAAATGAGTCTTCAAGCGAATCCCAATGATTTCTTGCCTGGTTATTTGCTTTCCAGTGGTGCCCCCTCCTGGTAAAATTGAGTTCCTGTCTGTGAAGTCCACCTCAGTGGTCCTGCGCTGGGGGTATCCGCAGGGATGCGAGAGGCCGATCAGCTTCAGAGTGAAGTGGAGCTCCATCACCAATGTGACAGATTGCTTGGTCAAACAGCGAAACTTTGAAATAAACAACCTAAAAGTCGGACAAAGGTATTTCTTCTGTGTGGCCACCGAAGACGAGGATGGCAACTTGAGTGAATGGAAGACAGCTTCTGTTTTCACAGGTAAAATCAAAGACTTGCACACGTTTCTTTCAACATTATTATTTCATTCATAACAATGCTTCTTCGTGCAGCTGTACCGTCCCCTCGACACCTTGCTAAAGAACATTCAGAAGCCACGGCCGTGTCCGTGAAGTGGACCAAAGGTGACAACATGGAGGGGATTCCACATCAGTTTCTTCTTACCATCAAAGGTCCAGGAAAAGAGCCGCTGGGAGTTTACAATGAGGACTGCTACAAGCTGTTCTCTGATTTAGAACCACACACAAAGTACGACATCTCTGTGTCAACGCTGCTGAACAATCATCTCAGTGAGCCGGTTTCAGTCTCTGTACACACAGGTGAGACTTCCTGTAATTTATTTGTTTTAGTTAATAACTTGTCTTGGAGAGTGCACTGTGGTAGCAGATATGCTGAATTACCAGCTTTTTAAATTTCGTTAAAGGGGCACTATGTAAAATACAAGCTGCTCCTCTGTTGGGTGGCGGTATTGAGTCAGTCCTTCCCCAGGCTTCCACAATTTTGGCTTTTCTTTTGGGCTGGTAGTCACACTGATCCAGTGACAAAATCACTCTATACAAAACCACTGTGAAGCAGCCCTAATTTTCAGTTTTATGTTTTCCTCCTGCTGAAACTTTGAGTGACTCAATGCACCACCTTGTGCTGCCAACTTGTATTGCAAAATGGATAACTGGCAGTTTTGGATGGGAATACCAGCAGCATGTCGGTGTTAGGTGTCAATCTGCTATTATTAGGCATTATATTCATTTTGTATTAAACAAAAATATTAATTACTTTACCTGAATTATAGGAAACCAATTGAATAATCAAACCTAAGTATGTTTCGTAATTTTAGTTCAAAAACTCTCTATAATATTACGTCTTCCTGGATTTATGTGGAAAAACTTCCTACAATATTATCTTGTGTATATTATATTATATGGGAAAATATATAACATCTAAGATATATAATATTATGATGTTTTGCATATTGGAATTTGATCCTTAAAGTTAAAAAAGACCATTCTTTCATACTAAATGGGCATAACTTTGACATTTTCAATTCAAGCTAATTATTAATCGTCTGCCAGACAATTATAAACCATTTTCTTTGTATAATTTTACAAGGGTTTTATTATTTGGTAATCATTTTGGTAGGTATTCTGTCAAATCTGTTATGCATCATCACTATATTTTGACAAGATGAGTGCCTCTGTGATGGGTTTAAATCAGCCAAAATAGCCTGATCAAAATAGTCTCATCGTGTGAAAACAAATGACTAATTTCTTCTTTCTTTCTTTATAGAGCCATTTCTCAGGGAAGTGCTGTCAAAGATTGGACTTGAAGACTACTACGACAACAAGCTCACACTGAGCTCAGTCTTGGAGATCAATGAAAATGATATATTAGAGAAAAAACCAAAATCTCTTCAGGAGGAATTTTTAAAGAAACTCAAGGCGTTAAACACTGATGCTCGAAGTGTCAAATATTTGTCCAGGGATGTGAATGAGGACGGCAGCGATGCCATCAATCCCTTAGACTTGACAACTGCACTGTTTCTGTGCTCTGATGCCATTCTGCAACAGGACATCGCTCTGAAAATGTCACTGTGTCAGTTTGCAATCCCGCTTTTATTGCCAAACAGTGAAACAAGAGAAACCACAATGATGCTTTGGTCCATGCGGGATATCGTCCGAACCTTCAGCCCCTTCCAGCAGGCGTTCAGCAGTTCAAGCTTTGAAGAGAGGCTCGTGCTCACAGACATTCCTCTGGTGTCATTTGTTAGGATTGGGAAGATTTCCTTTTCCAAGTCTCAGCTCTTGAACAAACTGCTCAGTAACACTCAGCATTACCATGACACGTTTGTTCACTATAACATGGAGTGTGGAGATGTTCACAGGAGGATCTCCAAAGGTCTCGTTGAAATCAGCTGGTTCCTCCCTTGTGGGGACAGGAGCATCGACAGATTCACTGAACCGCTTGCTGTTGCCAACCTCAGAGGTGATGTAAAAGCCTTTGACAAGCAGTTCTCCTTCCTCTGTCAGATGTCTGCAGCTGTTTACATCTTCAGCGATGAACCAGATGCGGATTTCTTCAAGAATCTGCAAGGAAAAGACGTGAGAGCAAAAGTCTTCTGGATCAGCGGCACACAAGGGAAACACTTCATACTTAAAATGATGATGATGGGACCGAACATCAAGGCAACTAATGTGAGTCCGAAGAAAAAGACTGTCGAAGAGTTGATAGAGGTGCTGCAGGAATCGATTGCCAAGCTGCTAGAAATCTGCCCAAACGAAAGCTCTGTGAAGAGTCTGGCTGACAGAGCACGCTCGTTTGGGATCCATGTCGATGAGGACAATGACGAATGCCAGAGTGCCAGAAAAAATGTGAATAAAATCACCAAGAATATTACTGATAGCTCAAAGTTCAAGGAGGAACAACTGCCCAGCCAGGGACAAATCTGGAAAGCACTTTCATGGCTGGAAACTGAGCACTGGAGGCTTCGTCAAGCTGGTAATCAAAACCCTGACGATTATCGGAAATCTTTGAAAGTGAAAGAAACAGAGGTCAGAAAGAAGCTGCAAAGATTTGAAATGACAGCGAACATGTCGAGTTTCCTTCATGGGATGGGAACCTCAGAGACACAACGCTATTACTTCCTCAGATGGCTTGAAGCAGAGCTGGATGATCGCTCTCGCCATCAGCTGTCAGCACTGCAGGACCAGTACAAAGACCTGAGCCAGAAATCTCCCCAAGACACAGAGCAAAAGCTGGAGATTGACAAGCAAATTTCTGCTTCTTCTCTACGAGTGGAGCACTTCTTTCGCGAGTGTGGGCAACAGTTTCAACGTGTGAATTCCCTACCAGAATACAGCAGACAGAGAAAAACCATTGAAAACATCCCTGCACTGTGTGCCCAGATGCTGCTGGATGGATTCCCCCTGGAGCTTGTGGATGGAGATGCAGCAAACATACCGATGGCGTGGATCACTGTTGTGCTTACTGAACTTCACTACATCATGCATTCAAAGAGTAACGTCAAGGTCATAACGATTGTTGGAGAGGAAAATTCAGGCAAATCCAGTCTGCTCAACACCATGTTCGGGGTTCGGTTTGCTGTCGGCAAAGCAACATGCACCAGAGGGTCATTCATGCACTTTCTCAATGTCAACAAAGATCTCAGGGAGGATCTTGGCTGCGATTGCCTCATTTTAATTGACACAGAGGGGCTGAAGCCACATCAGACAGATCAAGCCTATCACAGCCACGGACGTGACAAAGATGTAGCGAGCCTAGCCGCGGCTCTCAGCGACGTCAACATCGTGTGTGTTTCTGAGGAAACAGGGAAAGAGAAAGAGGTCCTGCAGGAGGTACTTCGTGCTTTCACAAGGGTAAAGCATGTTTCCAAGACGCCAAAGAGCCACTTTGTTCATGTTGGCAAGTCTGCTGCGAAAACGAAGCAAAGTAAAGAGATGGTGGAACAGCTTGACGAATTGATCAAGAAAAATGTAAAGACAAAGAAGGCACCCAGTAAGCTCTCAGGCATCATGGAGTTTGATCCAGCCACTTGCAGCTGGGACATTCCTCCAATGTGGCACGGATCTCCGCCTATGGCTCCTGTCAGTGTAGATTACAGCGAGGCTGCGCAAGCACTCAAAAAACAACTGATGAGGGACCTCAAAAACTGCAAAAGAACTACAGAGGACTTGACACACTTTATCAAGAGAGTGGAAAGCAGTTGGACGGCTCTATGAGGACAATACAAGACAGTTGATTTCCATTGATAGTTATCTTTTTTGTCGCTGTCTCTGAAAACGGGAGAAAATGCTGCCACTGCATGCCATGGCCGTTGTAAATAATTCTTAGATTAGAACAATTATTGCCTCCAGAGTGTCATGAGTGAGTTTATTTGCACTACCTGTAGGGATTGTGGGTACATTACATAAACTTTGATTATAATTATGTATGAATATACTTTATGTAAATATGTTTTAAAACTGTCAAGATTTATATATCTGAAGAAGAAAGTGTACATACTATTGCATGTGAGTGATGTGAACATGCACGCACACATGCACGCCGGCATTCAGACACACACACACACACACAAAAGATAAGTTTGGACGCTATCGGATCAATAAAAACTGGTTTATTGTAATTGGTATTGTCATATTTACCAGTTTAGTGATGCAAATTGCAATACAAGATGATTTTATCCTTGTACAGTGAGACTATAATGTACATCATCATTGTGTTATCCAATGTATATAAAAAAATAGATTAAAATTTACGGAATCAATAATCTGTTTGCATTGTTTGAAATATATCAAAGTTGAATTCATGTGGTATTTTTTTATAACCATAAACTTTTACAAATATAATTTAGTGTGGATATTTTAAAGACAAAGCATACATTTTAACTATCTGTATCAGAACACTACCACACAGATCACAGTTAACAGCTACATTCAAGTTCAAGTGAGGATGTCGAATGTTGTATTATTGCTGAAATTTTCATTAACAGTCTTGTTATTTATATTTCTGCTACATATGCCTTCATTATTAAGAAAGATGACATAATAAATATACTGAACTAAGCCAACCGATTAAAACAAACAAAAAGTATATATTGAAGGTATTTTATACGTATGTAAAGTAGAGTTCTGTTTTTTAAATCTTTGTATTTATAACAAAATTTACATACCCACACTATATTCACCATCTAAAGAAACCAGAGCTTTGGTTAAACATTGCTCGCTCTATAATCTTTCTTTAGAGAAAAAAAATCACACATGACATTCATAAAACAGAAACACATTAAAGGAATTGTTTTGTACTTGAGAGATGAGGGAGTTGAATTACAAACATTTAGATGCCTTTGTACATAAAAGAAAGAACATTAATGTATTTATGCAGTCTGGTCCTTGGTCACTTCATTGCAGTAGTTTGAGGTTTGTTGAGTCAGCGAGACATCATTCGGACAAATTCTGTGGAATGAGAAGAAATAAAACCATTGAGCTGAATGGAGTTTTATTCTTTAATTCACATCCAAAGAAACACCCGTCTACCCAAAGGTTTTTTTTAATGATATATTGCCTCAGATTTTGAGTTCTTTATTTGGTGAAATAGAAGTTAGCACATTCATTTCACAGCAAGAAACTCGCTTGTTTGATGTTGAGCATGGTTGCCGTTCTGTGTGAAGTCTGTATATTTGTGGGTTTTGTCTATGTTAGGGAAGTCAAACATAAGGACTGTGAGCCATGACTGGCCCGCGGGAGACTCCAATTGGGCCCATCAAACCACCAAGAAAATTGAAAAACTTTCAAAGAAAACACTGATTTGAAAATGAATAAATAAATACATTTCCAAACCAAAAGCACCAACTTGTGGCCAAATATGCTAACTTCATCATTTTCAGCATTTGTGCCATTTCCATGTAATAGAAACGAAAACACAATGATGCATTTTTGTCATGTAAACGGGGTCTGTATGTCTCTCTGTTTGTCCTGTGATGAGCTGATGACCTATCCACGCTTACCTCGGGTATCATCAACCATAGGCCGCACAAAACGAAGGATGTTCCTCTAAATCCCCTTTCTATCAGCTTCTTCTCACCTTCAAAGTCCACCTGTCCGTCTCCGTTGAGGTCGACATCTCGCAGGATCTCATCGATCTCACGGTGGTTGAGCTGCTCTCCCATGAGCTTCTTCATGGCTTCCCTCAGCTCTCCGAGACTAATCTGACCATCACCATCAGAGTCAAACTATATATCAAACGAAAGGTTAAAATTCTGTTAGAAAAAAAGGGGGTTACATGTTTTTACAATTACCTTGGAGGAAAGTATGACAACAGGATTGCAGAATTAAATTAGTGTTTTGGTGGCAAAGTGTGGTCATTTCTTTTTTGAAGGGTGCCAGATTTTTAGGGAACGTGATGAGCAGTAGAGCTGATTTGCTGGCAATGTCAGACACTGCTAGTGAGACTTTATTTAAGCTTCCAGGACTCCCGGAGATTTGCAACCAATGCATTAATTTATCAATGAGATTCAACAACCAGGATTTGATCTCATATCTCCAGTCTGGGACCAAATTCTAACCTCAATGATAAATATGTTCAAGACTACAGATCAGGAGTAGAGAGTATGGAAAGGCCTGGAAGGAGATTTAATCTCGAACATTTAGAAGGTGAGCTTGAATGCCCTCTTCTTGACCAACAGAACCACATTGGCTGAAGAATTCCTCAGTCAGCTACTGTGGTTCTGATGGTTCTTCTTGCAAGAAGAGCGACAAACAGAACCACATTGGCTGACTATGAAATGCTGGTTGAAGAAATTGATCCGTCCTGTTGCAGTGTCAGCAAGGTGAGTTAATACACTCTCAAGTGGCCAATATGTCTAATTTCTTTGGTCTTCCAGCTCACTATACAACATAAAACAAGAGTCCATGAAAAGAATAAGCTGATCACACTTTCCCTGTGCACCATTGGAGTAACCCATCTATAAGAGAAATGTCCTGCCTGTCTAACAGTATATTATTCATTGGCAATGATTAATCTACCAAATTTCTCACTTTATGTGTTCTGTTCATGTGTGAGGGGATAATGTTGCATACCTCTTTAAAGGCATCTCTTAATTCTTTGACACCAATCATATCTGCAGTCTCAGCAAGCATTTTGGGACCCATCAGTTCCACAAAGTCTTCAAAGTCAACTCGGCCTCCACCTAGAGGGCAAGAAAAGACACATCAGACCCCAGCAGTGATTTACTGTATGAGCAATCAACAAAACTGGCCCTTCCAGAAGGTTAAATCCAGGCCACAGGATGACTGAATTCATCAAGACAACATGAACTTAATATTTGAATGAGTGAACATCTTGTTGATTGAAAGCCCATATTTGATGTTTTACAGAAAACGGTCCACGTTAAACAAAATAAAGATGCATCGATACCAGTATCAGACATTGAGACCATTACTGCAAGTATATTTGTAAAAGCTCCCCCATACAATACTAACTACATGACGTCTTGCACAACGTCACCACAGGTACCCAAGAGAGCACAAGTGATGTCCATGGTTTTTAGATTTTTTAATATCAATGGGAATAAGAAAAGTATAACAGACTGTAAATTCTGTTCCGCCAAAACATCAAGAGGAGGTGAAAGGTAGTTCATAGAACACCAGCAACTTGATCACCACAGGAATTTGGACCAGCAGAGTTAGCCTGATATCGCTCATTCGTTTTTCTGCTCATTGAATCCAGAAGGACTTTACTCCGAGTCATGCTACATGCTATATGTTAGAGTTTTGGGGCTCATACATCAATGACGCTACATGCTAAACATGGTTAAGGTATGACTGATACACTCAATAACAGCGGGCTGGAGTGTGTGGCAGCACACAGCGAGCTCAGTCCCTTGGTCTACAGTCTACAGTACGCATAGCGCAGAGAGGAGATAAATGCTTACACACTGTGCTAAAGCTAATGGAGATGCAGTCGTACACTGGAGCCTTTGAGGCTATTGGAGTTGGTTTGTGGCAACACACTTGCGCATAGAGTATGAATTAGGCTTCATGACATTTAGTTCTTGTATTGATACTTGGTATCAGCAAATAGCTAAAGGTTGTCCTTTAAAAAAGTGGTATCTGTGAATTCCTACTGCAAAATCTTCAATATTAGGCTTCTTTATATTTAGGGATGAACAGGTGAAAGCTGGGATAACCAGATGTTTTAGCTCACAACTGATTTTGGTGGCCCTCCACTGAAATACATAGAAGATTTATGGATTATTTAACATATGCTTTATCAGTCTGTGTGCAGAACTCACAGATCTGCTGGCTGAGCTCTATAAGCTCCATCTCTGTGGGCATGTATCCCATCGTCCTCATGCACTCGCCCAGGTCCTTGCAGCTGATAAAGCCGTCTTTGTCTTTGTCAAACTCCCTGAAGGCCTCTCGTAACTCTGCAAAGAATAAACATGCTTGAGACATGAGTCAATGTTTAGCTTGTATCAACGACTCTCAAATGGATTCAAGAGTGTGTGAATGTGGGAGCAGGGATGTGTCACAAATACTTTGAGGAGAATGTTTCTTTCTGCCCTCAGTGGTTAAATCAAAATCATTTGACAGCTGTAAGAACTTTCATACAATTTAGAAATAGCAAATTAACCATTAGCATCTCTTTGTGCTAAAAGGTATGCTTGGTATTGTAGCACCCATGATACATAGAATGGACGTGCAATGACAAGTATCAAATTACAACCCTGTTTCCAAAAAGGTTGAGACAATGTGTTAAACGTAACTAAAAACAGAAAGACAATAATCAACCAAGTTAGTCTTAAACTAGACGATTAAAGTTAGTCTTTACAATGATGGCAGCAACACATATCAAAGAATTCAGTTCATATTAAGAGTAATCTGGTTTTTTTTTTGGTTTTATCTTAAATAACCACCAGTGAATATTGCTGGAATTAAGAAACCCACAGTAGGTGTTATGTAAAATAAATTGTTCTCATGCACTATTTCATCATGATGCCTTCAATGTTCTGGATTTGTGAAAGGTTTGGACTGCGGGCAGAGCATTGTGGTGGGTATTGTGTCCAGCAGTGTGATGCCAGAATATGCAAATCCTTTCCTGAAAGAGACATCTGGTAGGGGAGCAGATGTTTTAAATCCTCCAAACACTTTTGCTAATTAACCTGATGGCTGCAAAAGGCTTCAAAGCGATTTCTCTTTGTACAACTTTAACTTCTGTACTAATGTACCAACATTTGTGTCAAGGGTCAATGCGATCATATTTAAAGTCAACCAATCTTTTTTTTTATTAAATGGAAAAATGACACATTAAACAACTGCCTAGTTTCAAATTGTTATGATTTACCAAGAGACACTGTATAGAATAGAGAACATAACACAGGTCTTAATGACAATGATTCATATAACTGCAGATGCTTCCAGAAGGTTGTGAGATAAAAAAGTTGAGTAAGAGAATTTTAGAGTATTCAGGCTACACGTTTCTGGATTTGCGTTTGTAGTTTTGTGGCGTAACTTTAATGAGGTTGTCTGTATTTAAACTGTAAAGAATAATCTTTTCATTTGTGTAATCCCTCACTTTGATCTTACACAATTCAAGCCACAAAAAAAGGGAAGTGTGTCTAAAGTGCAGTACATTCTTTAATGCTTTATTCTGGGAAGCACAGAAAAGCACACAAAATGTCATTATCAAACAGAAGGTTTGAAGAGGGAGCTCAGGAGGAAGAGCAGGATGAAGATGAAGTAAGGATTCAGATTAAGCTCTTGATGTCACCGTACCTTCCATTTCCTCCGGTCTGAGATCTCTGTCCTGCAGCGATTGAGTGGAGAGAAGACAGGACACACATAAAGAGAAAGTCAATTGGGTTAAATGTTTAATCTCACTCTTCTATTTCAGTCAAATGACATAAAATGCTTGAAATCATTTCTTGTACACTTCTTCACAGCTGAAAGGCTTTTTTTTCACCTCCATATTATGCTCAAGCCAAGAGGAGAGTCAATCATAGCATCATTTGGTTTTTGATCTCAGTCAAGTTGAACTTTTGTGGCTGTCTGCCTCATGATCTAACGTCCAAACTCAGCCTGCTGCTACTCAATCTGCAGGCAACATACTGCACAAATGTTGAAGTGTGCAAAATAACGAGAAGCTACTGTCTCATACTCGTCATCCATTATTAATACAACTCAAATGCAAAGAGCTGAATATTAAACTTTAAAACAAAATTATAAAAAGGAGCAAATATTTTTGTTTGCAATATTGATGGAGGTCAGTAGGGTTCCTTCTTGGATAGTGAATGGATAAGAAAAAGAAGAGCTGGAGTTCTGAGGAGAGATAGTGGACTTGTTGGACAAAGAATAAGTGAAGGAGCACTTGGATATTTGTCTGCAGACGAGGCTGAGGAGGATGAGATGGAAACAGATGTGGTGAGAGGTAGAGAAGAAATGAATCACCAATGTTTGAAAGAGGATAAATATTCCTAAGTCTTTGGTTTTTCGAACCCTCATGTTGTTACAAATACTCCATAAAGCCGAAAAATCATTTCTACAAAAAAGGAAATATTCCCCCTAAATTTTTCTATATAAGTGGCTTACACCATGAGGAAAATAAGCAACAACAACAACAAAAAATATACAGCTGTATTCAGAAAGATAAAATTGCATTAGTTTATATCCGACCCATAACATAAGAACATTTCACGACTGTTTAATTACACAACAATCTCAAAAAAGAAAAAAACAACAATATGATTATGGGTCATCATGTTCAGACCTCGTTAAAGGATTTTTTACATTTTCTTTTGAGAATCGTGCTGTGTTTACATGGCAACATTTTGAAAAACAATGTCTGTTTCCAAGGAAACAACTGAAACTATAAAAACTATGTAGTTCGCACACAAGGACACGAGTTGACACTATTGGTTGTTTTTGTGATGAAACCACACACATGCATGCAGAGAACAATACGCTTATAAGCATTAACAATGGGAGTACGTAGACATCGGTATGGAAATAGGACAAAGTAGGGTTGTTATTACGGTGACTGTCAACGATAAACACAGCAAGTCCCGGGAGAATATGGACTGGGAGTCATGACACTCTGGAAGCTGCTCGCACATATGCAGAACAACTATTTCGTACAATAGCAGCGTGCATGACCAGTTGCAGCGTTTCTGTCATCAACAAGGAGACGGTCCCCGAGTGTTTCCACAGAGTCATTTTCACTTGAAATCCTTGCCATGTAAACAGGCCCTGAGCGATTAGGAGATGTGTCCACTGTTGGTTATCATATATGAAGTAGAGTCCGGAGGGCAAACAAAATCAAAGAAATCATGAAAGAAATCATAAACACAGATGCAAAACTGTATAGG
>OMNM01014502.1:2811-20090 GCA_900302745.1 Parablennius parvicornis | reverse complement strand
TATTGTACATGTATACATTGTGACATGAGATTTTATTGCAAAAGGGAGTTTGTTTTCATGAAACTCAGTTGGAAGTCAGGAGATCTATCATCGGCTCTCCCAGACTCAGACAGTTGCATGGAAATAGGGAGCCAACCAGACGCACTTTATTTGCGCGGGTGCAGACAGACATTGTTATTTTTCTCTCAGAAAATGAGGAGCAGGAACTGGACGTTCATAGCCTGTAGGAATGGAAATTTAACTTAGGAATGGCTCATATATTGAACCTTACAATCATTGGTATTCTCTCTCGTGTATTTTAACGACACACATCAGCCGTTTCAGCTTCACGGTCAGCAATAGAGCATGTGCAATGCCATTTCTGGATGATATTTTGCAAATAAAAACCTTCCCAATGTCTAGATCCTCATAAAACACAACATATTTTTCTTTTTTATAGCATTGTTTTTAATGGAAAAAGAAGTAGCTTCCTCTTTTTTTTCTTTTTTTTTTTTTTGTTGACTGCGCTGAAGGACGTGGTAGCCTCATTTATTATTGGCTGTTTACCCATTCTTCCTCCACATTACATGCAGTAACACAGGAGTGGCAGATTGACCACCCGGGGCGCTGTTCGAGCACAAACATGGACAGATAAATTACCTCCTCCCCCCACCCCCTGCTGGTGTTTATCTTATGTTTTCTGCAGAGTCCTTATTAATGTCATCAAAGGTCTGTTCGGTTGAGCTTTCAGAAAAACAGCATCATTCACCTAAAGCGTGGTTGAATCCTGGGAGTATGTTGTCAGGGGAATAAGCAGCAAGATTGTAGCGGGAGTGCTCAGAATCACTCAGCTCCTTCTCAACATCAGACACATGGAGTCTCCCTGCCCCTCCTATCACTTGTACGCCAGCACTTCTATTTTGGTATATTTGTGCTGTGTACTGTCTGATGTCGATGTCATTACGGGAGGCAAACATTCACACTAATGAGGTTTTGTGGAGTTGAATAAAATCCATTAACTTGTGTCTTTACACTGGAAGAACAATAGCGCCAAAGTCAAGGAGCTCCCACTTTATTTACATTCGGTGCCTTATAGAAGGGAATTAGACGTACTCCACTTCTCACCGAGTTCAAGCACGGGAATACCAACAACTGTCGAGGGAAACAGTACACACAAATAAAATTCCTGAGGGTTGAATCTAATGTCATAAAATACAACGATCCGGAGTTTCATAAAGAGGTAAATGCTTGATACTTGATTGACAAATAACTTCAAGGTTGTATCAACATGGTCAAATGCATTTAATGCCCATAAATCATCTAAAACCATATAATCCATTTTCTTAGATACTCCATTAACACTGAGTACCAATGAAATAGTGACTGGATTGGAGACATCTATTTTCTTCTAAATGAGAGTAATTTCCTCCAGTTGGTAAGGTAATGAATAGGTTTCATTCATTTCACTGTCATCTTGATAATGACTTCATTCAGTGCAAGATCATTTTAATCAAACGCATGCATTTGAAATGCTTCCTTTCGAACATTTCTTTTTTTCTCCATAGAGATGATATACAGTGAAACAACAATGGAAATACGAGAAAAATAAATATTTGCTCAGCTTCTTTCACCAACAGTGTAACATGGGTTGTCCTATATTAATAGGAAACTGCATCAAAACAAAATTTAAGCTCATCTTTCCTCAAGAGTGCAATTAATTTTGTAGAAGAAAAAAAACAATCTTAGATGATAAAATAACGAAAGAAGACATGTAAGCTCATCAAATGTAAATGAAGTGCATAATTTTAACATGGGAGCTTCTTGACTATAAATATCATTAGAATGTAGAAGAACAATTCATCACTCTCTTTAAATTCAGAAGCAGTCACACTCACCTTCATTGTTGTCACTGTTATCTTCAAGCAACGCAGTCATTAATACATTTACTCAATATTTAACCTCAGTTAAGTTTATATTTATTTTCTATTTCTATGGGAGAAATACATTTATTTTCATGAACAGAAGACATGACTCGTCCTCTTGGTAAAGAATATGAAGTCAGCGTCTGTTACATAATCAGTGCTGAGACGTGGTGCCACATACTATATACTTAGTATCTTTAAATCTTCTCAAATGTTTTCAGGGAAAATAGACAGTTTAAACTGGAGCTTAGCACAGATTTCCTTTATAATGAATATTGTAAACTTTGTGTATACAAAGCAGCATCCTTGTCACTGATCTGATGGACATTCAACCTTGTTTCGCAAAGAAAGTTACTGAAAATACAGTAACAAAGATATTAATTGCAATGGATTTCAATAAATTCCACCAATATATTTTTAAATACAAAATAAAACATGAAATAAATAAACTGCATAGTTAAGAGTTTAATAAGACATTTAAGGTAAAGTATAAAATCCTCAAATTGTCTTCAGGTCGAAGAAAAAAACCTGCCTGATGTTGTGTTCTGAAAGTGAAATGTGAGACAACTAATGAAATGCTGACAGAACAAATCCTTTCCAGAAAATTCTCCCAAATAAAAAAAAAAAGAAAAGAAAATACCAACTCTATCTTTCCCTGGTTTACTCTGAAAACTCTACAACCAGAAGCACACTGGGTATATCTGCACACTCACTCACTCACTCACTCACTCACTCACTCACTCACTCACTCACTCACTCACTCACTCACTCACTCACTCACTCACTCACTCACTCACTCACTCACTCACTCCCTCACTCACTCACTCACTAAATGGACCACATCAGCCCTTTTCCTGAAGAATCTCCACTGGCTCTCCGCTCCACAACATCACCAATTCAAACTGAATCCTGTCCTCCACAAAGCCCTCAATAACAAGGACTCCTTCTGCCTCAGTGACCTTCTCCACCACCTCATTTCTTTTCACAGCCTCCATATTTAGCAGAGGCAAACCTCTTTTCCCTTCTGCGTGGAGCCAAGACTTTCAAGCCCACACCTTTAAAACTGATTCAAAATCAACTGTGTGTAAGAGTCACTGAATCTATTGACAAGAATAGAAAACGTTCTGTACCATCAAGATGGATTATTTTTCGGGTAAACATTCAGTCATGGTGCTTTTGTTCTCTTTCATGGAATCATTCATATTTGCATGTTTCAGGATCTTGGAGATAGTGCACCATGTTTAACTGGGAGGTTATTAGCAAAGAATGCCATGTGGAGTTCACTCTTCTTACCAGTTTTGTTTTCTGTAGGTCTGTTAGCACCACAGGAGGGGAAAGATGAGGTCAGTGGTGAAGAGTCAAATGCTCACTGCTACTACATCATCCAGACAGCGCTTCTGATGTTCACATGACCCCATCGCTAAATGCATCATTAATACATTGACCACATGAACCGTAACTCTGAAAACACTAGCCAAGGATATTTACTAGAATGATTGTACTTTTGAGAAATGCATCCATGATAGACAGGCTTTCCAAACCTTTCACATGCAGCTTTTTGCTTTGTATAATTGGAAACTAGATTAGAACTCATATTTTATTGTCATTGCTTTCAACAACAGCATTCAGCAGTGAGTCTTTCTAATTGAAAACTGTGTAAATACACACAGTTTATGTGGCGCTTGTTGTTCTCCCTCTAGGTCCTTGAAATGAAAAGTGTTTCCAATTCATCTTCATCATGATTGTGTAATGTACCTGACTGAACTCCTATTTGATGATGTATTAGAAATTAGTTACAGACCTTACCAGACGGAATTGTTACTCTATTTCAGTTTGATCTGTTTTGCTTGTATGATGTTTACAAGTTAATTAATGCATTCACAATAATGTGTTAAAATCCCTTTTACAATATTGTACAATTACTTCCATATTTGTGTTCTAATATTTTTACATACGTACATGTTAATATCGTTTATTAAGTCGGTTGAAATCATCTGAAGTTTTAGATATGTTCATCTCAGTTAAAACCTTTGTAAATGCTCATTGGTCAGTCGAGCCATGTGATCGATGACAGGTGGATGTAATCAAAAAGTGAGGGCGAAGTGGAGAAGAGAAGAAAGTGTGACTTGAAATAATGAGACTGCTCCAGAGAAAATCCATCTCCATCCTTCTGTGTACTCCTTATGAGAGTGAGGGTTAGCACATAATAACATATGTGCAATACCTAAAGAATTTAAGGCTTATTGCACTCTAAATGAACCCACTATTACTACTCAAGACCATGTAGAGACATATAACCATCAGACAACATCAATAACACAAAGCCCGGTCAGATGGAGAAAGCTGGAGAAAGATCCTTATATCAAATCACCACAGATGACTTAAGAAATCACAAAAGCTCATCACCTAATCTAAAGATATCTACATGAGGCTCAAAGTGAGTTTGGTTCATGTGATTTTAGATTATACAAAAAGCAAACTTCTCTTATATTTGAGTGTGTACTCGTCCTGTCCTGTCAGTGCACCCGGCCATAACAACAGACAGGATGTTAATTGGTACTCTGCACTCATTTGGTCTTTTATGAATGATATTTAGTTTTTGTGTTGTTTTATCTTCATCCTGTTCTGGGTAAAGTCTGTTGTAGTTGTTGAATCAGGAAACAAACTGGACTGGTGCAAATTCTAGAATTTCTTTTTATGATTATTACCCTGAGATTATGATTGAAGTATCTCATTATCTCACTGTCAGATTTATTTCAACTGTCATCATTATGTCATTATTATGTTCATGTTTTTTTGTTTTTTGTTATTTGTTTTTTTGGTAAAGTTTCATTTTAGCTACATAACTGAGCTTCTATTTTCTATCTGTGACAGGTATGATCCTTCAGCTAAACAATCAATGATGTGCAACTTGCTGAAAAGCAGTACTTGGTTATAGTTCCTCGTTATCTCTTCAGAAAATAGTTTGATCACTTCAGTAATTTATGAAAATAAGAAACAATGAACTACGAGGACCAGTGACTCCTGTACTGCCACTTGTGAAGAAGCGGGCTCATTATTGTTCATATTCATGTTTTTTATTATTGCTTTGATAACTTTCCTGAGCAGTCAAGATAGTTACTTTTTACTTTTTAAGCTTAGCTAAAGTTATAACAATTTGTTGTCTGATGTTTATTGAAGTTGGCTAACTCACCACAGCTACTAGATATAGGTTGATATTTACTACAGTTGACATTTTTTATGTTGATTTTAGTACAGTGTTGGTTCAGGATAGATGAGACGGGTTTCCAGTAAACAAGATTGTATCAAAATAGAGATGATTGAAACTTTATCTAATTCTAAAGTCAGCAGCCAGCTTGTGAGCAGACTCAGGCCTTGTTTACCACAGCAATGTTTTCATGTGAAAATGGAAAGTCTTCTTGAAAACGCTCTGACTCTGTGTAAACTGCTGAAAACCTGACTTTTGTTACAAGCTGCTACTGCATATGCACACCACAGCCGTAGTAAATATTTCTTTTGCACGTGTGAGTAGATGGAATAACACCAGTGTTTGCCTCCAGAGTGTGACTCCAAATCCATATTCTCCTGGGACTTGATAGTTTTATTGTTGACAGTCACGCAAGATACCAATCCAACTTCAGAGTTTGTCCATATGAATGTCTGTGTACTCGCCATTAATGTTTATACTGTATTGTTCTATACTAACGTGCGGTTAAATTACAAAAACAACCAATACCACCCCCTAGTGGCCTTACATGCTAACTACATTGTTTTCTAAAACAGAAACGATGAATTTTCTCACCTAAAGTGAGACAGCAGCTCTTTCGACTATTTTCATCTACGACAAAAACAAAAAAGAGAAAGAAGCACACAGAAAATTCAGCATTTCCTTTATGGAATGAGCTCCTTGCATGTTTACACTAATAGTGGCATTAGAGTAACACATTAATTAACGGTTATCAAGTAATGTGTTATTAAGTAACACATTACTTAATTCCAATTACTTAATATTAATTTTCAAACCTGAATGTATGATTAGACTCCTGGCCCTTGGGCCAAAACTCAGCTTGGTGTCTTTTTAGTTTATCCTTATGTGCTGAACTGTGTCTGCATGCATTTCAACCAGGTGCTCTGGTTTTCTATGTATTCCAATGTATAAAAAATGTAATGTTGTTTTGCACGATCTCCATAATTTGTTTTAAGCTGTTCAGTAACAGGTCATAAATGATGAATGGGGACAATTTGAAGGATCAGAAGTAACCCAGCTAAATCATTGGCCTACGTTAGGTGCCATCTGGAAGTTATTTTCATATTACATCGTAATGAGGGAATTAAATGACACAAACAGTACAACAAAGGTTGATACACCGAGATGAAAAGTAATGTCTTTCTAATTTGAGATGTTAACACGAACTTAACAGGCAGCAGCTTCATTTTCTAATTTAATTTCAGCAACAGTTTGCGCTGCGGAGCTCAGTGCCGCCTCCAACCTGCAGCAGACTGCACGGTCGCCGACTCTGTCTGGCTCCTCCAGTCCTCTTTTAATGTTGCTTTTTTGTGATATCAATGCAGGCAGACTGATATTTTTCTTTTCAGTGAAAATAAAAATCCACATTCCTCTAATGCAGGGATGTTTTGTGCTGTCCAATACAGTGTATGCCTCACAGACCCTCAGGATGTTTTTCTTTCTTAAATATATTCAAATATTTTACATTGGGTATCAGACAACAATATTGGAAATTGAGTTGGGTATCAAGGATTAGTCTAGCTTCGGAGAAACCACCCTCCATATTATTTTGGGGAACCTGTTACACTGAATATAATCTCCTGCTTTATTATTCAGTGAAAAGGGATTAGGAATTTTAATCTTAACAGGGATTTTCATGCTGAAATTATTTTTCTTCCTTAGTTCATCAATATAAAATGATTTGTGAAAGGATTTGACTGCGGCAGGTACATAGGTATCACTTCAAACGACAACAGGGAGCCACACAAAGGCCTCTGTGGGTCTCACTCTGATTATTTCCTGCTATGCTGCTTCCATCATCTGCACTCCAAGCATAATCAGTTAAAGTAAAGATGAACCCATTTCTGTGAAAGCTGGATGTGATTGCTCATGTGCTTTAGGACTTTATTGGACTTCAGCTATGTTTTTTTTTTTATTGTCTGAAATATCTTCCATGATGCTAAATGTGCCACAATTTCACAACACAACCTCTGTTATGCTACTTCATAAGTAATAGCAGTAATTATGCATATTTTAACAGGAATTAAATTATGTGTTCATCATGTGTAGTTTTAAATGATTTAGTGGCAGTAAAACAAAACAGGAAACCTTGTAATATTATGGCCTGAAAATATTCCTAAGAATGACTGATCAACCTTCACCGAGACATTATAACAACTCTCTCCTTATTTTAGATTTGTCAGGACGTAATAAACTTTTGTATTTGTGTGATTCATTGCGCCAGATAAATAATTTGTTTGTCCAGTCAGGCAACTGTGTCATTAGAGGTGAATTAATGTGTCTTTCCTGCAACAGATTACATCTGCAAAGCCGACCCAGTAACAAAACTTTGTGAGAGTGTCATGTGGGTGCAAAACTCATCAGACTATGATGCCAACAGTCAAACTTAATGGAACTTTTTAAAATTTTTTTCAATCACTCTTTTGATCTTCTTACTTGGTATCTCCAATCCATCATTTCACAATCAATCCACCAGCATAGCCTCATGAATTATTCATGTTTTTCAGAGGTCTTGGTGTTGAATATTAAAATCATGTTGGTCAGGAGACTTCTAGTCTTTCAGCTTCTCTCCGTGTCTGCGGCTGAACTCCCATGGGTTTGTTTCAGTACTGGTTGAATTTGAGAACGGCTTCTCTGGGGACCAGTGTGGTTTACTTTTTTTTTTCCACCAAAGCCATGTACTCTTTTCTCCCTAAGGCGAGTGCCTATTTTTGATAGTGAAAGATAACCTTTGTGTGCCTGGCTAGTACACGAGAGGACTACACTTCAGACTGTCCGAGCTTGTATCTACTGATCATAGCACCCAGTATCAGATAACCAGGCTGCTTTAACTCCCAGCAGAGACAGATTTTTTTTTTTTGCTGGAGTCACCTCGTGTGGACTTATCTTGGCTGGACCTGAGAATTTCTGACCATAATCTTAAGTAAGAATCAGCACTGCAGTGTAATCTCAAAGCTATTCCTAAAGCAGAGTCAAAGAGACATTCTTAAAAGCCCCCAGAGGAGGTTCAGCAGGTGAAAACCCAGGTCTGAAACAAAGGTGTGAATTTTACAAACCCAACGAAACAATGTAGGAGTCACTTCCTGCATAACAAATTGTCCCGAGAACAGCTGCTCCTAAGAGAAGCGAAACCGACACAAGGTGGTGGTAAAAAGTAGTTTTGCTGGGATGAAAAAAGGATTTGTTGACCAAGCTCATCTGAAGTAGACATCCTCCGATCTCTATCCGGATTTTCTCTTTAATCCTGTCTTTCAATTTAGTGTCTCAATCCCACATTCACCGAGATAAACAACCTGGTGGCTACAATTTCATGTGGTAGCTTTTTACACAAACTCCTCTCATGTTCTCAAACAGATGCAAGTTGAAACTTTGCTTCTGATGATTGCGGGTGATCACCTGAGAATAATACCATGAGTGACATCACAAACAAATAGAAATAGTCAAATGAAGGATTTGAGGTCAGTGTTGCAAGAGCTTGCCATGATTGAATGGCGTATAAAGGAAATTAAGTTGGACGTGTTGGTGTAAAAAGACAGCAAACATTCAAATGTTATTACAAATAAATCTGGATTCTTCTTCAAAAAAGAGAGAGATCTGGTTACAAAGAGAAATAGAAGAATTTCTGAGAGTTTGCAAGATCCAAGAAGGGGCACATTACAGACAAGATATGTATATAAAAGTTGTGGGAAGCCAGCAGAGGAAATGACTGGAACTTATCTGGGAAAGTCCGAGCCAATTCATGCCTGCTTTTCAAAAAGTTTTAAAAAACAAATCATGGTCAACACAAATGTTTTCAGACATAGCGTGTTGTAAACCATCTCATTAGCATAAAGTCATTTATTGCACAATGTGGTACACATGCATGATGTTCCATACTATTTAAGACACTTTGCACAGGCTTCCTCTTAATAAAGAATACTTTTCAAAATGTTACCACTGGTCTGCAAATCTCTCAATGGTTTTGGCTAAAAATTCATCTTAGATCTTCTATGTCATGAGTCATCCAAACCTCTTAGATTGTCTGGATTTCTGTCCTCAGAGTAGAAACCAAACATGTAGAAGCTGCTTTCGTATATTTTTTTCATACAACAAACTATATAAAAACTGTAGGATGGCTCCAACTCTGATTGATTTAAAACTACGTAGAGGACCTTTCTGTTAATTGCAGCCTTTCAGTAAAGAATTTGATTTGTTCTACATCAGCTGCTGTACAGTTCAGACGCTCCAGATTGTGCCACATTCAGAGAAATGCCATGGAGTTGCACAGAAAGGGAGACACGGCAGAGGATTCTATTATGCATTATATCACCATCACAACTAATCAAAACGCTCAGTTGCAAACTTCCCAAATCCAGGCGATTCTTGATATTATTGGAACATTTTTTGTCAACCAAAAACGTACACCAGTAATATTAAGAATGTCACCCATCAACCCGCTCATTTTAGAACCATATTCAGATGCATTACATAGTTAATAAATTGCACCTTCATTAATAATGTATGTGTGATAGAATAGCATCCACCTCCAGCAATCAAGGCAACTTTATAGACAATGTTTAGAGCGAGGATTAGAAGATTAACAAGACGTTTGACTGAATAAACTATTTTTTGGTCCAAAAAAAAGATTCAGCTTTTGTTCTCAAGTAATGGTTAAAAAAAAAAAAAAAAAAAACCCAGAAAGTACAGATTCTGAAACTTCAGTAAAAAGTAATGTTTATACGTAGGTTTATTCTGTTCTTCACGCCAACAGCTTCAAACATTTCTCTCAAATAAAAGTATGCATTAAGAGTATGTTGCTTTGAATCTGCTCTTTTATCAATGGCAACTTTCAGCCACATCACCTCAACTTCTCTCTGACACAGACTTCACTTTGACTTTCTCTGTTTCCAAGAGTCACTCTTATCTATTCCACCTTGTTACTTCGTCTGCTTTGCTTTCATCGTCTTTCTTTTTTTCAGGCATGCATAAAATCTGCGACGGATTATCTTCTGTATATTATTCTCTATTGCTGTAAGAAAGCTTGTAATGATGTGAATCAAAAACCCAAATTAAACAATGTGGGTTAGAAATAAAAACTTCAGTCAGGAAATATATTCTGAGGAACAAATACGGAAAGTTGTTTTTTAAATAGGCCACAGCAACAGAGTGTTAGCACGTCATTATTCCTCCCCTGTACAGAACACTGAGGTGTTGTTTGCACAAAATGTTCAAGTAGATATGCAGCTTTTGTGTTTTTGTTTCAAAAAAGTTTCACATTTACAGGGGAAAGTGTTGAAAATGATGTCCATTTACACTGAAATGGCAGAAATGCTGAAAACGATCTAGTTAATATGTCGGGCTACCAGTGTTTGCTATTGGTTGTTTGTAATGAAACCACACGTGGACATTTGTGTGGAAAGGCGATTAGGTTGAGTTACTGTTCCGTGTCACTCTCAACTATAGTATATGTATGCGAAATGGCAGCGTGGAATCAGGGCATCTTCATAAAGCTCAGCTTTGGGAGATGCAATTAGGCTGCTTCTCTCCGAGTTGTCAGAGCAGATCATAAGATCCACATGATTTATCTCTGTCTGTCCTGTCACAACCGGTTCAGGTCCAAATTCTTGCTCAGGAACCCAACAGAAGGATGAGAAGAGTAAAGTTGATATACCATAATATTGTACTGTCAGTAGTGTGCACACAGGGATGAAGTTGTGGGATGTATTGCTCAGAACTTTGTTTTATTTTGCCACACACAGTCAATCAACTCAGAAGGGTGTGATTGCCCATAACATCACTCTAACCCATGGTGCCACACAGTCAACACAAAAGACCAACTAAATAAACTTAACAACAACATAAGGAGCAAAGGGACAATAACCAACAGCAACACAACAACTGGAACATGAAACTACAACACATACTCATGACAACACGTAAACAAAGTCCCAGGAAGCCTTTCCCACAATACCCTGCTCCTTCCCCTCAGTCCACTACAGCTCCCACAATAAGTACGGAATTTATAGGCATGAATTTATAGGCATGAATTTTGTGAGAAAATGTTGAATAATCCTAAAAAAATGTTTTGTGAATTTGTCAGTTCAAAAGATAACAGTGACCCTCAGGTACATTTTTGCTATACATCAATGAGCTCTCTTGAGGAAAATCTTTTTTTTTTTTTTTTTTGCATTTAACCCATCTTATATCCTGCCACAGTGCAGCACCTGCTGGGTCTTTCTCAAGTACCAACTTTGGCGTCCTGTCAGCTCCGAGATTAAAATCTGTGACCCTCTTTTCCCAAATCTGCTTCTGTAACCTCTGGGACACCACTGCCCCAAGTGTGGAAATGAAACAACTTATTTTCCCTTTGTTCTACTGCAAAGAAGCACATGTTCTGTGGACGTTCACATGATGCTGATGTGCTCTCAGTAGAAAAAAATCAGCACACTGTCAGTGCAGCATCTCACCGCAGTTGGTTGTTTAGTTCAATAACTCAGTGCTGTGTTAATGTTCTCTTAACCACACGCTAAACAGAAAATATAATTTCTAATAAATGCCTCAGCTTCCCCTCGACCGTAAGTTTCAAATGTCTCCACTTCTTCATTTTTCTTATCACAAGTGTTTTAAAGACGCTAGCCGTCAATGTATTCACGACTGTAACATGTTGTCTATGAGCATGCTTTAATGTTCTGGAAGTCAGCAGGAGTGTGTTTGAATGAATGACTGAATGAAGCACTTGCAATGAAAACTAAAAGGGAATTCAAGTTATTCTCATCTATTCAGCTTGAGCAGTGACCATAGGACTTTTTTTCTCCATGCTGTTTCTACGGGAGGAAGTGGAAGCTTAGTATTCAGGCTTTCATGCTGTGAGCCACACTTAAGTCCACAAAGAAGGATTGCAATAAATGTAACGAGTTGTAGCACTCACCATATGTAAATTGCAACTTAAACTAATTGTTCCCATGCTGTCAAATCACATTTTGCAATGTATCTTTTAGTTGTTCTGTTGTTACTGCAGAAGTGAAGAATATAATGTTCTGCTGCAGTAGCTTTACTTTGACTACTGAATACTAATAATACATAATCTTTTATTAGGAGTCAATATCTGTGCTATGGTATGAGAGAGTTTACAGAAACTTTGTTGCCAAACAAGTACATTTTCATGGCACTCTTTCTGATTGGAGTTGGGGTTCGTAGGTGTTTCCTGTTAAAAAAGGCATTTTGAAAACAAGAATAGAAAAGTGAAGTGGTAAAAAATGCTGTGAAGGTAAAACAAGGGAAGGGTTATAGCATCGGATTACATCCAGTGATCCGACTGTGATAGTAACAAGCTGTTCTCTCTAACATTAACCCCCATCTGAGGTGAGTTGTAATGGACATTGCGTAATATATGAAATACTTAATTTGTGTGTGTCCTTGGTTGGGTGCATATATGTACGCATAAGAGTTCAATATCAGGATATAAAGTATTTTGTCTTTTTGAATGATATTTTGATGCAATGTCTGTATCTAGACTTGTTTTAAACAAGGCTGGGAATTTTATAGAGTAACATATACACCAGCACACTGGTCAAATGAGGCTAAATGAGGTCATCTGTAATGTTATGAGATCATGGTGTATGTTGACCATTCCACCGTCAGCATCACCGTGTTTATACATGGCCTTCTACTATTGCAATTCACATTGACCAGCTTGATTGTTTTTTAAGTTTCATTCTGACCAAAAAATACCTTTTCACTGGAGTTCAGCACAGTATAAGAAGTCCACATGAGTTGTTTTGCTGTGCTTGGTATTGATTCTGGGCTGATGTGACTATTGGGTAGTTTGGAACATATCACAAAACACCTTAACCTCAGATTATTGTTTTTAGCCTTTAAAGCTCATAAAAGTGTGTTTCAGTTGTTCTTTTCTTGCACAAACCTTTAGTTTTATGTTGAGTGAACTCAGAATAAAGCAACCCCAAACCCCTTTCTGTCTTCTTGGCACCAATACATCTTTGAAGCTTGACAAAGTGCTATAAAATGGATGGATGGATCATTTGTTTATTTATATGGTATACTTCCCTGTACAGTGCAGTAAAGTTGGATGACCAAAGAATCCTGAAACTAGTTTAGGTATTCACTTCACACAGGTTTGGATTTACCTTCATATTACAGGAATTTTTTTTTTTTATAAAAGTGAGCCACAAAACATGGAAAAGGAAAATAAAGCTGAGATTTGGTCCAGGCTATGAATGATATTCAAATGCAGACAGACTCACCGAACAGAGAAGAATGCATACAAAAAAAAGAAGAATAAAAGACGGGAAACCTAGAGGAAATGAGACAGGTTTTAATAAATGAATTCAGACAGGAATAGTGTACAGAAGTTTTTGGGACAGCTTATGAGTCTGCTGCTATAGATAGCTGTGCTGATATAAGGAGCTGGTCTCGCTCTCAAGCAGCAGACTTCTAACTGTCTTCCCTTTTCTCCACGGACAGACCTGAACGCTGGCATTAAGCTGCTGTCAGTTCACACTCACATGAAAGAGGAACATTCTGAGAGGTCAAATACCAGGCTGTGTCTCCTGTCAGACACCAACGGGGACCATCACTATACAGTGGGAAAGATGGGAGAGGGTAATCTGCTAAGGAATCGGAGCAACCAAATACCAGATGACAAAGTCAGGAACATCAGCTGCTGCGTTTGTTCGCTCATTTCACGATGTTTGAAGAAAAAAAAAAATGAAACAAGAATGCATGACTGAATCTTAATTAAAACTATGTGTGTTAAAAAAAAATAATAATAATAATTATAAAACACTGCAAGAAAGCAGTATTGCCAGGTTGATAATATGAATGCATGTTCACCTGTGTGCTTTCTCTTCCCATTAAAAGTCAACGTAATTGACATGTCAGTCAAATAACGGGGATGTGATTTGTTTTATCTCTACATGTGCTCCTCTTTGATAAAGGGCATGTCAGCATGTATGATGTAGGGATTTATTTTGGGGGGGGGGCTTTTAAAAAAAAAAAAACTAATCTTACAGCTAGACTCGATTATTTTCCATGTGCAGAAAATATCACTGCACAAAAGAGATCAGCCACCTCTTGCTGTGACAAAAAAAGCTGAAAAGGTTAAAGTGCCCTCTATCCAGCATGCTAGAATGGTAGAGTATCTTGTTTATTCCCTACAAGTATTCACAATGAACTCAAAGCCTTTTGTATATGAGATACTTTGCCCTTTTCTCTCCTCCTGCCATTTGGCCCCATCATTCTTGGCTGTCTTATCTGTGACAGTGAGGACCAGTGCCCTATCCCTCCATCTTACACTTCCTATTTCCCAGCTTTGACCTCCACATAGATCAGTCACCTCCCCAAAGACAGAGTATGCACATAAATTCATAGTTTTATGTACCGAAACATGTGGACGCTTGGTGGATATCCCTTCTGTTGTTAGGGAATTAAACTGTATTAGTGTTTGAAGCAGAAATTTATTTATTTGAAGACATTTAAATAAATATACTAATTGTGAACAAAAGCTTGAAACACATATACAGTATTATGAAAACACTGAAAGATGGGGTCTGGACACTCTATTCATTGGAAACATTGATACAGTATGTTTGTCTTTCAATATATATCCCGCCACTAAATTAGGCATTGGAGAATCACTCAGGACACCCCTTTTGCTTTGATAACTGCTTCAAATCTCGGTAGCATAGAGTCACCAAGGTGCTAGAAACATACCTCAGAGATTTTGCGACATATGACATGGTAACATCACACAGTTGCTGCAAATCTGTGGGCTGAGCATCCGTAACAAGAATGAGCCGTATTGCAAAGTTGTGCTAGTGGATCCAGTCAACTCATCGTCATGTTCAAGAAACCCATTTGAGATTAATTCATCTTCATGACATGGTGTGTTCGTGTGTTATCCTGCTTTCAAGCAGCCATCAGAAGATGCTCAGCTGATACTCAGGGGCCCAAAGTAACTCTGTATTTCAATTCATTCAATCCATTCTTTAATGGGATGGGTTAAATTCAGGGATGTATTTTCCCCAAGTAGATCAATAAAGTAGAGTTTAGAAGATGTTCCAGTTTTCTATTGCTTCAGATTCCTTTTTTAAAGTTATAGGAGTGGAAGGTGGTGTGGTCTTGTGCTGCTTTAGCCCATCAGCCACAATGCCTGTCGTTATTTAAATTACTGTTGCGTTTTCATTATTTTGAATCTGCCATCAAGAAATTGTTTTGGCAAAGGGAATTGTGCTCAGATTTATTCTTTTTTCAAAGTATTTCTCTGGCGTGTCAGTGAACTTTAGAGATGGTTGTACATATAAATTACTGCAGTCAGTGAAACATTGAGACCAGTCTGATATTACAAACACTTAAACCACTTTTTCTCACCGTTCTCATGCTCAGTTTGAACTTCAGCAGTTCACCATTTCTATATACGACTGGATGACCAGCTATTTGCCTTGAGTGAGTACTTCAACAGGTATTCCTACGAAATGGCTGAGCTCAGATCAACTACCATGTGACCCTGATTTTGACAAATTGCTATAGAAGACAGGTTGAATAATAAAACTGAAAGTGTTTCTTCTGATAATAATGCATTTTTAAACTTATAAAACTCTATGGATCAAGTCTCCAGCAGCCTTCATGTTGATGTATTGGTAGACCCTCTCTAAATATTTATTGTCCTCCCCAACAGAGACACAGAATATCTGTCCTTGGCTGCAGCAGTCTGCTAGGTTCACTCTGCCAAATATCTCCCTCCTCATCTCTCCTCATTCTGTAGCCTCCATAACACAAAGTTCCCGAACCAGTCAGCCAAGGAAATATCTTCAGAATCCCTCAGGAAAATATATGTAAGGTGGTATGTTACCAAAATGCGTGCCACTGGTTTTAAAATGCGTAGTTTTATACATGTGTTATCTAAATTAGGGTCACATGTAGTTCATGTTCATTTGAGTTGACATTGGGCGAGGGATACTGTTCATGACAATTACCCAGTTTATTTGAGAGCGACAAATCAAGCCAACAGAGAATTTAGTCATCAGTTAACCTAAGATGTCTTCGATCTGTGGAACCACATACTTACATCATATACAAAGGGAACACTTGGAAATGTCACACAGAAAAATCCATTTCCTAATAGCCAACGAAAAAGGGAAAATGTCGGTTGTTGTTTTCTTCTTTTTTTTAGTCTCAATTGACTCTGTCAATAAAATTTACAAACAACAACCAAAAATATAAAATGTAAAAGTTCAAGGTTTATTTTCCACTTAAGCCCTAAAAGGTCATGGTTAGATACTTTGTCCCCCCCTCCTTTTTCCCACGATAACGAGATCACTGCAGTTGTTTTCTCAAGTTATTTTCTATAACAAGATAACGAGAAAAAAATTACACCATAACTTTTATTTTTTCCATTTTTCTGGCGATCTTCAGCCAAACCAGGGGTCGGCAACCCGCGGCTCCAGAGCTGCGTGCAGCTCTTTTGGTCCCTCTGCTGCAGCTCCTTGAGCCTCGGTCCCACTGGCAGGTACCTCCACTTTTAGTCGTGCAGGTGTAGTTGTTGTGCTTCTGGAACAACAACCAGTTGAGTTCATGACCACGGTATCTATGCAGCATTTTTTTCCATGCTACGTTGCTGAGAAGCCGACAGGGCTTCATGGTGCGTTCCAAGTATACCTCCTTTTTTTTTCTTCTCATTTTAAGATTTTTATCTACACGCAACTGTCGTTGCCGTCTTGTCGTGCATGCTACATGCCCCTACACTGAACAGAACACACTGGGAGTCGCAACAACCCTACCCCTGCGTGCACACGTTAATATTACCCACTCGTTGCTTGAGTGAATAAGTGCAACATTGTATGCCTGTTGTATGCCGAGGCTGAGCGCGCCGCAGCAGAACGCCAGAAAAAAAAAAGTTATGTTGTAATTTTTTCTCGTTATCCCAAGAAATCGAATCACGTTTTCTTGAGAAAAAGAACTCGAGATCTCAAGTAAACAACTGCAATTATGTCGTTATCACGAGAAAACGATGGGGAAAAAAAGTACCTAACCTTGGCCTTTTAGGGTTTCTGTAAATTTCTTATTTGTCAAGACAACCCTCATTATCAGAATTTCTGTTTGCTTTTTTGATAAGGGGTTATTTGAAGAAAAATCAT